>JANEYF010003681.1:0-72500 GCA_029963845.1 Rhamnusium bicolor | reverse complement strand
TTTTTAATAGGTTTATTAACAATAAAGAGAATTCCAAAAAGAATTGATAGATGTATCAGACTAGAGACACTTCTTGAATAGTGGGGAAGGATATCAAATTAAGAGAGGTTTTCCTCAACTAAATATATATAACAAATAAAAAATGTATAACACTATTTTAACGTGATTCTAAACAAGAAGAAAAAACTTGCGAAGTTTACCAAAACACATGAATATCTCTTTACTACGACGGCTTATTAGCGCCATGGTTAAAAAAAATAAATTTTTGAAAATCTCGAAATTTTGAGAAAAATTCTCAAAATTTTGAGAAAAAATCTCGAAATTTTGAGAATAAATATCGAAATTTTGAGAAAAAAATCTCGAAATTTTGAGAATAAATATCAAAATTTTGAGAAAAAAAATCTCGAAATTTTGAAAAAAAAATCTCGAAATTTTGAGAATATCAAAATTTTGAGAAAAAAATCTGGAAATATTGAGACAGTGAAAAAACAGTGATTTAGGTTATCTTCATAAGACTTTTATCGCATGGAAGAACCATCACCTTACGCATATTCCTTATTATTATTATTCATTGCCAATGTTACACTCGTTTCTTCTCGTGTGTTGTCGAGTACGTGTATAGACGTGAGCCATTTGTGCCTTACCAAACGTATTATTTATTTTCTACAACGAGATTTTCATTGAAAATGGAAAAAGAACTAGAAAACTATTTGTATTTAAGAGATATTCCTGCAGAAACGATAGAAGTTATGAAGTACGAAAAGGTAAGTAGGTACCTACCTAGATGTAATACTAAATTAACCTATTTAATGGTTGATTTATGCAGTCTACATTTTCATTATGCAAATATAAGGATGCTGATTTGTTATTTTAAATGAAAATGTAGGCTGCATACATTCACACTAACATCAGTATCTAACCATTGTGTCGCGTAAACATAAATATTTGATACAATTGCGAAGTGGCTACGTCCACGTCCAACGGAGATATTATTAGTATTACCATGTCCGAAGGAATATTACCAATATTACAATGACAGCCGACTTATTCTTAATTTTATTACTTGCACGTCCAACGTAAATACTATTACCATTGTTTATTGTCTATATTATAGTCTGGTAATCGCCATATAAATAAATTTAGTTAATCATCCTGTCGCTATGTGGGCGCGCCGATTTTATTTCATAGCATCTTGTTTTAGGGCCATCTGAGAACGTTGCGGCGTTGCCATTACTTAGTCAATGTGCCAATGTACCACATGCATGCCTCTCATTATTTCTTATATTAATTGTACTTGTAGAGTGCTAAACCCATACTAAAACTATCATATCGTTCATTCTGTTTGCACTTTCATTTTAAAGTGTACAGACTACAAACAACTTCAAACTGTTCCTTACACCTTTGAAGTCATGATTGTTTACGAGGTAAACGTAAAATTCACCCTAAAATTTCCTCTAGACAAGTTGATGTAAATGATAAACTCAAGGACTATCTGTTGCCTAAATTTCAAAATAAACAAATGAGGGTAAATATTTTAAAATAATATTTTAAATTTGAGAAATACACTCAAGTGTATGGCAATAATGCCGGTTAGAAGTTTACTTGCTTTCATAGACAAGTCGCTAGCAAATAAACAAGCAAATGTATCGAAAAAACACCCAAAATTAATGTTGTACACGGAAATCTCGTGATGCCAGTGATTTTTTATTTTTCTAACTGGTAAGGTTACTGAGTAAATAATTTTTTAATAATCCTTTCTGTACATGAAATCGACGGCCTACCGCGTTCTCTGCAAATGCGATGCAGCCACGAACCCGACGGGCAACCTATTTCTGTTATTGTTATCAGGGGCCCTGTTCTCCAGTCGAGAGAATGCTCATTTCGGGAGAACTCTGGGCGTGGTTCTCTTAATTCGACTTTATATTTTTCTTGAGATTTTAAAGAATGATCACTTCTTCTAAGAATCAGGAGAACCCCGTTCTCTTGATTGAAACCAGTAGAAGACCCGTCATATTGAGAGAAGCATGCGCGTTGTGTAGTAAATATTAAAACAAGGGACAGGAACGTTCACTTCTCTTAACCCTTAACGTGAATAGTACGGCGCTAGGCTGTCAATGTAAATAATGGAAAACGTACATGTACGGCGGCCATCCCTAATGGGTTAAGCTGGAGAATAGCCACCCTGAGCAGACGGTAGTTTGCTCCCGTCTTTTCTTTCCTCTCTATCCATACTTTTCCATATTTATATTAATACAACACAGCAAACACCAGTCAACATATTTACGCCAGTTTTCTTATACACCTATGCCTGTCTTTGTCTAGAGAAGCCAAGAGAAATCTGCCCATCTTTGTTTTAATGCATTTTTTGCTGGTTCCATCATCTCAACTTATAAAAGCTGTCGGTTTGACAGTAGTGATGCTAGATGGCACGCTGAGTTTCAAAATAAATGAGTGCTACACCTGACACGATTCCAACCGCTTCCAACCATCTGGTTAAAGTGACACGTAGCCACCTAATTTCTCGTTGGAACACTAGATATATTGTAGTATGCAAACAATTATTTGTAAACATTAAACATGAGTATCATTAATATTCACAGATCACAGTTTATGTGATCTGTGTTAATATTATACAAAACTTTTTTTAAGTGGTAGATGCCACTTTATTCCGCTAAAACGTATCTCTAAAAGAAAAAAGCTTGTTGAAAACTGACATATCAGAGTGGTCAAAGAAGAGAAAACCGACGGGAGCGTAACATTGACAGACTTAATTTTAAGAGAAACTCCTGGTGCTTATATCACGAAAAAGCACGAAAATATATACAGGGTCGCTGATATGTAGTAGGTCAAGGCCCCGCTCGTCGATTCTGCTTTAGATATCACCTTGAAAAAAAAAATCAGGTGAATTTCTAATTTTAATTTAGAATACCTTGGTGTAAAGTTGAAACATGCCACTTTACCGCCACCGCCACGACGCCCAAAATCGGCAGAAAAAATTAGTGAGAGTGCTGAATAAAATCGAAGCGTAGTATTATGAATTCTAATCCACTAGTGTATTAAAGGGCAATTAATTCATTGTTACGCACGCCACGCCGCTGGTGGATGAGTCATACCCGATGATTTTATGGAAATACGCCCATGCCAGTTCTAGAACTGTTCCAGATGTATCTAGAATGGACGATGAGAATATATAAAGAATTGTCGAGGCAGTGGAACTCAGTTAATGTGCGGACGCGAATTAAAAACATCGAAGTCGAGTAAAAACTCTGAAATGTTAAATAGTGTTTAGTTGTAATTGTTAGCCACTAATAAGTACTTAAGTTTATTCGTTGTTAATTAGCAAGTTAATAAAGGAGTGTTAAATTTAAATTGTTGGATCCACGGAAAAGCAGTACGGTTTGTGCACAGGGTGCAAACACGTAACAGTATTATACCTTCCTAATATAGAGTCGTGGATAAAATTACAAATATGTGATATTCCGGTATCGTGGCAACACAATAAAACCAGCGTAATTCACAGAGGGAATTTCATTCTCATTGTTTTTACTCAAGAATTTGATTGTCATAATATCTATGCTCTAGTTTGATAATGCTGACCATTTTGAATTAATGTTTTTTTTAATATTACAAAAAAAGTTTATACAACAAAGATAACTGATATCCCCAAAAAAGCATTTAAATGTAAATTGGGCCGTCTTTTCTTTATCCCAGAAAAAAAATCCCACCCCATAAAAAAAAAATTAAATAATACGGCAGATTCTTCTTGCTGATAATCGCAACAAAAAAAAATTATATCACAAATACCGTCTATTGACAAATATTGAATTGTGATAGTCCTCTCCAATAATAAAATAACCCTCCCTCTACAAAAATGAAATGAAAATTTTGCAGTCCTTTCTTTTCGATTGTCGGAAAAAAAATAAAAAAGGACGGACCCAACATTATTATTTCCTTGTCGTGACAATAATGCTGGGTCCACGCATCTTTTTTTATTTTTTTTTGCGGCAATCGATAAGAAAAGACTGCAAAATTTGCATTGCCCAACCTGTACTTTAAATGTAAAATGGTTTTACGAAATGGTATAGATTGTAAAGCTAGAACGTATCAATGAAAATTCAATAGTTAAATATTTATGTTCTTTAGAATTTAAAATTCAATTTTTACCTCGAACTTATGTACAGTCATAATAAGGTCGAGACAAAAATTAGGTTGGAATACTCGGGCTGTTAATGAAACATCACGCATCTTGAGTCAATTGAGATATCGGTCTCACGTAACGATCACAAAAATTAAATTGATTAGAAATTTGTATATTATTCGAGACTAATTATTTATCTGGAATAAGCAACTCATTTGAGGACCATTGGTTATTAAAACTTTTTCACATATCTTTAACAGTCCTGACTTTAAAATGTTTTTAAATTTTTGAACAACCTGTATAAATTAGTTTTTTTTTAGATCAGTATGGAAACAGTTAAACTCATGGAGCCCGAGGCTTTAGAGAAATTTATTCCAAAAATAGGGGATCGCCTTGCCATTTTGGATTTTTGCTCAAAAGAAACAAATTTAAAAAACAAAAGGAAAGGTAGTTTGCTAGAGAAGCTAAGATCTAAATTAAAAAATAATAAACCACATGTCGGATTCACAATCAATTAATCTTAATCAGAATAAGGGTTGTGCCACAAAATTGACACGAATGATAGATATTGGTTGGATCAATTTCGAAAATGGACGATTAATTCAAGTAAGAGCCAGACAAGGAGGAGGCACTCGAAAAGTTTCAATCAAGAAAGATGCTACCAAAGGAGACATTTTAACCATTGGAAAAAATGTATTTTTTGTTGACGGCATATCCCGAAAAGGTCATGCGTCAGAGTTCAACTTTACATTCTGTGATTTTCAATTTGAAGAAATTACAGATGAAAGTACCGTTGCCGAGATGTACAAGGTAACAGGTTTTACAAACCTTCGGTTCTATAGCACAACTCATAGAAAGAAAAAAGAGAGCACGGTGGTATCTAACATTGTATCCTTGGAACCAGTTACCGAAAATGTTTCAAATCTAAATAATTGTCTTATCGAAGAACTTCCTGATCAGCTGAAAGACAGTGATATCCTCTATGGTAATCATATATCAACAGTGGAAAATCCTGAAAGTAAAATAAGATTTGATGAGTCATTTTATTCGTTACCTGAACCTATGATTGAAATTTTAGATTATAGAAATGACATAATAAATTCCACATGCCAGGAGGTTATACAAATTGTTCACCTTCCTTGTGAAGAAGCTTCAAATGCTGACATTGATAGTATCTTCACAATTGTTAACGACGACATAGTTGAAAACATTTTTAATGGCGATCAAGATGCTGCCCCCGCAATTGTGATTCTTCACAGAGGAAACATGTTAGACGAATTAGTTGTTCAGTTTATTCCACTACGTGTCAAATCAAATATACAACTCGAAATATATTTGCCCAATGGTGAACAAGAAAAGGCACAAGATTTAGAAGGGGTCTTCCGTGATGTTTTGTCGGAATTCTGGGAAGAATTTGTGAATAAGTTAACAGTTGGCACGCATGCTAAGGTACCTATTCTCAGACATGATTTTGATGGAATGAAGCGGACTGCAGTGGCTAAAATATTAGCAAAAGGGCTTTTGGAGGAAACTTATTTACCAATTCAATTATCAAAATCATTCATTGAGTGTTGCATTTTTGGAGAGACCAAATCAAACCTAACGGAAGACCTTTTAAAGTATGTATCAACTATGGATTCAGAAATAATTTCAGCTGCGTTGCAAAACTTTAACGAGGTAGATTATTCCGAGTTACTTGAATGTTTGGACAGTCTGGATTGCAAATGGCAACCAAAAGAAGAAAATATTGAAAAATTAATTAAAGATTTGGCTCATAAGGAAATCGTACAGAAACCAATGTTTATAATAAATCATTGGCATTCGATTTTGGAAAATATAATTTCTTCTAAACAACTGGTAGAAATTTATGACAGGCAGAAAAACCTCCCAAGAAATATTTTGAATATTCTTGATTTTGACGAAATTAAGCAAGCAGCCCAGAAGATTACGGAGGGATATTTGAAAAGATTTGTTAGAGAAGGCGATGAAAAGCTTTTATCCAACTTCTTAAGATATGTAACTGGAGCCAACATAATTATTGGGAAACGAATTACAGTTTCGTTTGTTGAAACTACAAATCTATTCAGTAGAACACCGGTAGCACACACCTGCAATTGTTCTATAGCATTACCCTATAATTACGAATCGTACCCTGATTTTAGAAACGAATTTCAATCCATCCTAAACTCAAACATTTGGGTAATGGACATAATATGATTATGATTTTTTATTTATTAATGGTTTGTTATTGTTCAGTTACAAAATCTATATATTAGATTGTTATTTTTTTCATTACAACAGAATATACTTTTTAAATTTGTTATTCTTTTGTCAGAATATATAAACAAACATGTTTTCTTTGAGAATGTTAAATAGTTTATTTATTTTAATAAATATTGCATATTAATATGTTTGTTTCTACAATATTCACAATTCATATAAGACTTTGTGACCACGTACTTAAATTGACTTGGACAGAATGAAACTAATGAAAGTAAACAATATAATTTTTGAACCTCGTTTGGAACACGGCATATTACAGATCACCAAATAAATATAACTCTGCGGGTGACTACTGGATGCGCAGTAGTAATTAGTTTAACTGCTTTAATTTAAAGCCTTTAGAACTCAGTTAAGATCTAGTTGCCGTTTAGAACACATCAAAACACTCCGTTAAAATGAATTTCTTCTCAGAGATAGCGAAAATAGAGTTTTTATTTCGAGTTGTGATTTCAATTTTACAAAAACCTCTCGGTTCCAATACGGAAATATATCTGTTTTGCTTTAATTATGAATAAACACTACTTTTGACACTCGTACTTCTGCTTCAGATTACTCGAGATACTTAGTATCCGAGCATCTGTTTCTTTGCGCATTTCGCCCTCAAACCTATATTTGGTGAACTGTAAAAACCTTAGTATCATATCTACCAGGCAGAGATCATACCTATTAATCCTTACATTTGTAGTCCGTTCATTAACCACTTTAATTACTATTTTAGGAGTTTATTGTAGTTCATGTCAACCAAGTTAGTCTGAACACGGTAAGAGATACGAAGTTGGTTAAATTAGCAAAAATTGTTATTTTTTATATTGATTTTAATGGTAAGACAGTCTATCGCATTTTAAGATATGTACAAAAACATAAGTACTTTTATAAATGAAACATTAAATAGGCAGGAATCCTACCTAAGAAAGTACCTAAGGGTTAAGACTACTTATTACCCCGTTTCACCCGTTTCTCAGTTTCGCTGTTTCCCCCGATACTCCGTTTCCCCGTTTCGTAAGACTACCCCGTTTCACCACTATAGGGTTTTAATTTTATGTTATGTCCACCGTCTTGGACTTCAGAATACATGCCATTTTCACAATCACCGTCCCAAGTAACCTCAATAACGACACCCATACCGATTTTTAGGTTTATATTTACCCCATTCCACCCCCTAAAGGGTTGACTTTCAGAAAATCACAAAATACGTGTTTGCTTATTTGTCTTTAGGAGTACTCCTACGAAGTTTCAAGTCGCAATGTCTATTTAATAGTATTTTTCCATAGACAATTTGCACCAGCATTTTACCTGGCCTTTAGGTGTTGAATTTCGAAATATCCTTCCTTTTTCCTTATATCCGTCATAAAGGGAACCTCTGTGCAATATTTCAGCTTTCTAGGTCCAAAGGTTTGGGCTGGGCATTGCGGAGTCAGTGAGTGAGTGAGTGAGTGAGTGAGTCAGGACTTTTCTTTATCGATGAGTCGGGTTTACTTTAAGATGACCGATGTATGAATTGATATTGCGCGTACCTTTTCACTATCTCCTGCACACAAAGTTAAGGCAATGGCCTAAATACATTGTTAATATATGTCTACCAAGATTCTTCACCACCAAGAGAGACGGAAATATGAAATGTACACTGAGGAGTGAGAAACATAAAATCTTAGTTTAGACGTTTTAGCGGCCATGACACAAGTCAGCTTAAACTGTACCCGACTTTATATATATATATACTAAATTGCCATATTCGGCAAGTGGGCGAAATTTCTGTCAACAAATGCATTTTGAATTTCGCAAAATGCTCAAATCTCGTTGTGGGTAAATTTGTTTTTATTGTTTCGGTCACTAAGCGTATCTTAATTATTTCCATAAACGATGCGACGATGGAAATCGAACATATACGATCGTCACAGATTTACTAATAATTTGTGGTAACGTTTAGGACACGCAATATGCATTTGTATTTAAACCTATAATACTCAGCAGGGAATGACATCAATGCATTTTGAAATATTCTTTTTAAACAACCCTTTGAATCACCTTATTAGGGCACAATTTTCAAAAATAATCGGCCTAACGGCCCATTCTTGTTACTCAATGTGTCTATTTTTTAGTTTGAGTAACTGGTTTCCTTCATTTTACTTATTAACTTACAATCACCTTCCAGAATAAGAGTAAATCTGTCACCTACTTGATCCTATAGTAAGCCTTAAACTTCGTATATCATCGATTTTCACGCATTGTATAGTGGATTTTGGTATATTGCACACAACGCATTGTAAGTAGGTATTCGGAGGTGTTAGGATTCGCTCAATGACCGAAACATTAAGAACAAATTTGCGCACAACGCGATTTGAGCATCTTACAAAATTCATAACGCATTGTGGGTATAGCAGCGCTCAAGCATATATGATTTGTTAACAAAAGACATAAGATTCCGATGCGTCGCGCGTCGGCGCCTTTGACTTTACGTCGGCGCGCTTGATATGCCGTCTGCAAACAAATCTTATATATATGAGCGCTACCATATAAATTTCAGCCATTAGCCGAATTCGACAATTGAGTGCAACATATATATATATTTTAAGAGTTGCATATAGCGTTCTCTCACAAGTATACGGTTAATAGTATCTATTGCTAATAGTAATGGAGGCAATAAGCTTAGAAAATATACCATCAGGAGAAATGAGTAGCTGCAACGAGACATCAGTTTTAGCCACATACTTAGATAACTATACCACTATTAGCCTACTGCGCATCAAATTGCGCTGGAAGGTAAAAGGAGATAGAAAACGACGCCATTTTGATGCACTTACTGTAAAGAAAACCAAAAAGCTATTTTTTAGTGAACTTGCGGTTGATACTGTTTTGCACCTTTGATATTTCAGCGTCGAAATGTGGCGTCTCGACGAACATTTTTCAAACGATTTAGTGTGCTTTGATCCGTTTTTCAGAGTGCGGTTTGGAACAGATTTGATAACCACGTAAGTTTTCGCGATCATAAAAAAGTGATGTCACCATTGAACACGGTTTGAAACAGTCGATGAACACGGTTCGTCTCTAAAAAATCTACTTTAGTAAGTTTGTAATTTGTAACAAAAAATGATTAGACGCATATTTCTTACATCTCAAAATTAGTCTCGCTCTGTTCTGCAACGTCTGTAGTGTTTGAAACATAAATGTTGGTTTCATTTAGAAAGTATGACAATTATGCACAATAATTTGAATTTTCCGCACAGTAAAAGTGCATCAAAATGGCGACGCGCTGTATATTCCGTGTCACACGTTTCACTGGCGCGGTATAGTTCATTTAGGTATGTGGTTTTAGCACATTAATTGTTCTTATTTCTGAACATATATCTCTAAGTATTAAAAATATATCCAATAAATCTTATATCAGTGTAGTTCTGAGCGAAAGGTCTATCTAAATCTTTAAATATACAGGATGTTGACAAACCGAAAACGTAATTCTGTTTTGACTATTCAAATCGACACAAGAAATAAACAAAACTTTGCCAATTTAAATGACTTGGCATCTCTTACCATTTCCGAGATCCCAATGATGGATATCCTTAAATAAATCACCCTGTATAGATAATAATAGTGAATAAACAAAATCAAAATTTTCTGTAAACATTCATTTTTTTGAGCATTCCAATAAATATATACTTATATGTAATTATTTTCCCCCATACGATATTTACAATAAACGATTTACCTCTTCCCTCAGTGCTAAATATAAATCGATAGATTTAAATGGATCATTCTGTAAATTTAAACTTTTTTCCTCCACTATAATTTTACATAAATCATAAACATCTTTGTCACAAGGATATTCTATATATTTACATTCTTCTTGACAAATTGTAATCTCACTTGGTGAAACCGCAGATAGATAGTCCCTTGTACCATATAACTGCGGCAGCTCCAACATGGTAAACGGTCTACCCTTAGGAGCAATACATGTTTTCTTTCTAGTGATACGATGAATATTCCATTAGAAACAGACTTGATCGAGGTCATTCTAATAAATAACGTAAAATTTCAATATATATATATATATATATATATATATATATATATATATATATATATATATATATATATATATATATATATATATATATATATATATATATATATATATATACTGTGCCCCTCATAAGTCCCTCCCCCTTTTAACGTTTGAATGGATTTTTTGTTTAAAACCAAATTTGGGTGGGTTACTTGAGGGTAAAAAATACTTTTTTTCGAAGGAATCGGCAATCATAGTGTTCAAAATGGGGCCTCGGCGCCAATTTGATTTCTCTTTCAAATGGCACAATGGGTGGAGAGACCCCCATTCGAAAGGTACTATGATCTAGAATCTAGAATCCTAAAATTTTTATATTCAGCCAAATTAAAATGCCGACCGAATAAAATGTCATTTTGGGAATTATAAAAAGTAATTAACATTATTTAGTCCGTATGGTTTTTTGATTACTAATTATCCGGGACATTGGATAGGTCGGCTGGGTCAAACGGAGTGGCCCACCCGTTTACCAGATTTAACGACCTTCGATTTTTTTCTTTGGAACTATCTTCATGAAAAGTTTATCAGACCGAACCAGAATTCTTAATTGATTTACGTCAAAAAATAGTGGCAGAATGGAGGCGCATTAGTGAGAGCATCTTGATCAATGTGCGCAGCGAAATTGCAAATAGACTATTTGTATGCCAAGAAGTTGGAGGTGCTCACTTTGAACACTTGCTAACGTAATATTGTATTCTGTGCTATTAATTTTAAGTTTAATACATGCCATTTTGTTAGTTTTTCTAAATAAAGTTAGTTAAACAATGTTGCTGTTTTCGTTAAAATTCCCAAAATGACATTTTTATTTTCAGTCGGCATTTCAAATTGGCTGAATACAAAAATTTAAAATTTTAGGATTAAATTTTAGATGAAAAGTACCTTTCGAAAGAGGGGCGACTCCACCCATTGTGCTATTTGAAAAAAATCAAAATGACGCCCAGGCCCCATTTTGACCCCGATGATTTGCCGCTGCCTTCGAAAAAGAAAGTATTTTTACCCTCAAATAAACCACCGGAATTTGGTTTCAAAGAAAAAATTATTTCAAAAGTTAAAAGAGGGGGAGGGGACATACGATGGGCATGTATATAAATGAAACAACTGTTGACCTGACGTTTAGACTCTCCAAAAGGAAAGAAATATATTTTTTTCCCTTTTTAAAAGACCCAAAGTGAGTCAAAACGATAGGTAAGTGGTTATTAACAAAAAATGTAATCTATCATTGTCATCAGAAAAGGAAACGAGGATTTCAAGTTCTATTAAAAAAAAGTACAAGTTTGATTTATCTCTTTGAAAGCGAAGTTAAATTGTTTTTTCTGTACGCTGAAGTACAAGAAGATATACAAATAGAAACACGAAAATGCAAACACGGTGATTAGTATGAGCAATTTACGATATATATTTGGCCCTTAAATTACATGCAAATGTGGTTGAATGCTGCTAAATCATTTAATTAATGTGCAGTCGCTCCAGTCTCGTATAAGCGAAGCGATAACCACGATACACTTACACATCATGGAGATAACTAAATAAAATTAAAATTTCCACATACTGCACCGCGACTGTCCCCTCTGGGGGTAATTTGCAAATTACGTATGCTTACTAATCCATATTCACCTTGTCGTGGTTCTATCTGCATACAACTTTGACATTAACCGTTTTTTTCTATGTAAAAAAAATAGAGCATAACCATGTCCAGTACTTATATAGGGCGCGAATTAATCATGCTAAATACAGTACAGATATTTATTTTAGGAAAAGTCACGAAAAACATTGTCAAAATCATGGGTTATACATATAAATGACATGGCTGGTGGCTGGTATACAGGACGGCTAAAATTTTAATAATCTACGTAAACATGAAGATAATGACATTAATATAAAACTATAGCACACAGTACCTACTCACCTGAATGATATCCATGAAAACAAACTGAACTAATGATTTATCAATAAAAGATCCGGTAAAATGTCCATTGTCTTTAAGGTTTTGAAATAAATTCATCCAAAACTGTGCTGAATGTTTTCTTAACATAGACCACCAGCATTTTATCCTCTGATTTGCTGTGCTTTTTCCATAGATAAATAATATTTCATTTAAGTTTTTTTGTTCTGCGAAAAAGGTTTGCATTTGTTCAATGTACCGATTTTCAGTACCCATATCTGTGCGAATTATTTTTGGACATCCTCCTAGGAATTCGACAGTATCCATAAAATAGCCGCTAATAACGACCGGATCGCTATTGGTAAATGCTGCTTTAAGCCATAAAACATATCGCGAAAATCCATCAATGCAACGATTTATTGCTATTCCATAAGGCTTCAGTTTATCGTAGGAATCAATGTGCCATAAGAAATTAGGACCTTTACTAAAATACTCTCTCCGCAATCTATTTCTTCTTCGTAAGGTGACTCCTTCAGGATCAAGAACATTTAAAGCTAGGCGAACAGCCTCTTGTTGAACTACAATTCCATTTTGCCGACATTTTAAATGCATCCACTTATATCCATGTAACTGCCCTGAATTCGCAATTTCGTTAGTTATAAAAGAAGAAGCTTACCTATAGTAGTACAGTACTTTCTTCTAAATAATCCCAATGATTTTATACGCCTTTGCAATGTTCTTCTACTGATGTATTTATTGTGTGCTAATTGTAAATATAGTAAGATTTCATCATAACTTAAACCGAGCGAGAAATATCTTTCTATAAGCTCGTTGATGATCTCCATTATACTAATCAGAATCAGCAACGTGCAACGATGTAATACTAGGTATTTCTTACAAAATTTCAAGATTTTTTCTCAAAATTTCGAAATTTAGTCTCAAAATGTGGAGAATTTTTTTTCAAAATTTCAAGATTTTTTTCTCAAAATTTTGAGAATTTTTCTCAAAATTTCGATATTTATTCTCAAAATTTCGAGATTTTTTCTCAAAATTTTGAGAATTTTTTTCAAAATTTCGAAATTTTCAAAAATTTATTTTTTTTAACCATGGCGCTAATAAGCCGTCGTACTTTACTACTGATCTTTACAAAATAATTAAATTTCGGACCAACTGGGCACATAGAAGACTGAACAAACTTACCTTATCACGCTGTAGTCTATCGAAGGGTTGAAGTCCCAGGAGCAGGTTAAATAATGAAGGGGTAGCTACCGCCTTTCCTTGTGAATTAATACCGCTGTTTGTGCGGAAACGAAGTAGGGGAGGAATGAGAGAACAAAAACCTCCCACCCCACATTTGATATTCTCGACCACTCCATCTCCACCAATCAGTGGGGAAGAATCAGTGTGAGGGATATCAGATGCGGAGTGGAAAGTTCTTGTTCTCTCATTCATAGAAAAGTAGGAGAAGAGGGTGCTTTTGTTCTCTCGCACATAGGAATGTAGGAGAAGGGGCTTCTGTTCTCTCAATCATAGGAAAGTAGGAGAAGGGGGTGTTTTTGGTCTCTCATTAGAGGATGGATGGATCGATTCTTCGATAACCCTACCACCCACTCATCATTCTGAAACCTCCCTACCCATTAAGTAATTTTAATTATACAGGGTGTTTACGAACTTGGGAATATATTTTGAATGGGAGGTAGTACTTGGGAAAAGAAGTCGATTGCTAAAAATTTACCTTAGTAAAAGTTCCTCAGAAGTGGCAAAAAAAATATTTTAAATAATACATCAAATTGTTTGAGAACCGCTGACGAAGCTAGCTGTATGCGAAAGTTATGGCCATAGACATATAATAATGTCTATGGTTATGGCAGTGTTGCCAAATTTTATCTCAACGCCCGTTATTTAGCGACAATTTTTTTCTTGTTCCAATAGAATTAGATAAATAACATCTAACTATGCTACCGATCAAAATGTACTCATTTTTTTAAATTAAATATTTTACTCGAAAATTAAACGTCTTGTAACAGCCAGAAAAGTACAACATAACCCATCAGTTGAATTGTTTCAAAGAATCTAACTACAGCTTAAAACATTTTTCTCACTATTGATTGATTGATTTACATTTTTTTACATTATTAAATTTGTTATTTTTCATAATATCTGTGTTTTTATGGAAATACTCGTACAAATACAAAATGGAGAATTCAAAATATTTACATCTTTGTGAGCATTGTACAATTTAAAAATGGAAATATACCCAATCTATTATAATAAATTATAGTGAAGAAATCCCTGATAATTGAACTTATTTTTACCTTTGCATAAAACTTCTCTTGCAGAAAATTCCTTAAGAGACTTCCTTCCCCAACCACAAACGCACATAATTCCTTCTTTGTGTAGGGCACTACATTCAAAAACTAAATAATTAACAATATTTCCATGTGTAATATTTGGAAATGCATCAAACCCAACCACAAATTCACATAATTCTTTCTTTGTGTAGGGACTATACACTCAAAAACTAAATAATTAACAATATTTCTATGTGTAATATTTGGAAATGCATCACCATTTGTAGTGAAGTCTTCTTTTTGAAAGTATAAAAGCATCTAAACCGGGTTTCGGCTGATGGATCTAAACCAATATGACACTTTTTCCATATCACGAGACAATTCCATAAAATACAAACGTCTCTATTTTGAGAACACAAAATTAACGAAATAAAACAATAAGATTTGTTTTAAAACTAATCTTGTTGTTCAAATCTTATTGTTCAGTAACCATTAATATTAGTTTTTAAAACTGCGTTAAACACTTAAAACACGTTCTGTTAAGTAAACGACGTTTGTGCTTATTCGATATTACAGCTGACGGGAGTTTTGATGCATATTCACTTCACATACAAACACACAAAGATTTTATTTTTAGTTTCTCTATGCACAAAAAAAAAAGAAATACGTTGTGACTTGTGAGTACGTTGTGGTAAATTTTTTACACATCTTAAAAATTTCCATTTGACATTTGACATACAGAGATCACGAAATTCACTACCTCGGGTGTGCAAGCAAACCTACAATCTAGGAACCTGTAATATCACTAAATTACAAACGATCATATCACCATTTATAAACTCTACACAGGGTCGAACTGACCTCATTCGGCCCCATAGGCAATAGTTGTAATTTGTCCCCTACGGCCTACCCCCTCCCACCAAGAAAGATCAATCGTTTTCAGGATATAAAGAAATCATATACCCAAAATAAACACAATAAAAATTAATGTTTTTCGTTATTGTTTATTACTAGATAAATGATAAATTCGAACATAAAAGTAAATATCGAAAGGAACAACAATTCAAAAATAAAAAATAGTTAGATTTGTACATTGTAAGTACAGGGTACAAGAAATATAACACAAATAATGTATCTTAGAGCTAAAACAATACACTATTTTCTTAACCTATAACCTCATCTCATTCCTTATTTGGTACTTTTCAAATTTTAATAATGCACAATAACATAATTACAAACTTACTTCATAATTAATTAATTAATTATCTATAAATACTTACTTATAGTATTTTTGCATGAACGGGAATAAAACAGCATTTTACTACTCAAAACAGGGAGTAAAACAAGCGTTTATTCACTTGGAAACTAATGAACAGTATAAACATAATATAACGTCAACAATTTTATTATGTCAAACTTTTAATGGTAGAAAGAATGAAAAAAATAAGAATCAAATATAAACCATAAAATATAACTTATTTCAAATCAAAATTAATATTAATAGGGTAATTTTCACAGTTCGCAATATTTGGTAATTAGTAATATTTAGCAATCTAAATGTCAAACAGAAATAAATAAAAGATAATGTCAAATAGACAATTAAGGTATCCTTGCAATACTTAACACTGACATAGTTTTCCATGAAACACGAAACACTAAAACACCATATCCTGCACTCATCTGAGGATGTTTAATACTGTTTTAAGCATCTCCAGATGATGCCAACTTGGATTTCGCAACGAGTGTCGAGTGCAGTACATGGTTTTTCTTTTTCTTTTTTGAGACTTACTACCACATGAATTATTCTTCGTTATCTAAAAAATATAGTTAGTTACCCAGTATGTTACTGGAAAAATAAAGCGTGTAACGACATATTCTAAAAAGAGATAAATGACTTTGAAAAGGGAAACAGACTCGCTTTCCGAAACGTTAGGGAATTATATTATTATTTTTATGTCTAATATTAGTTGTTAAAAAACACCCTCTGACTAATTTTTTGACTTGAAGTCACAAGCGCAGAGGTTTATTTTTACAGTAACATACTGGGTAACTAACTATACTTTTTAAATAACGAAGAATTATTCATGTGGTAGTAAGAAGAAAAACAAAAAGAAAAATCTAGAGAATGCCACAAATAACGTTCAAACAATAAAAATAGTGCCCGCTCGTGGAAGAATGTTGTATGTACCTCGGGAGTAAAGTGTGTTTTAGTCCCTAGCATGATTTCTGGGACTAAAGCACTCACTTTGGTACATAAATAACTGTTAATACACACAATCATCTAACACACCACTCACTGACAGGACTGCGAGAGACGAACCGAATCCGCATGATACCATACAGATCAGCAGGTCAAAAGTGACCAATAGTTATTGCATCGATAAAAAATTGCACAATGTATAGATCGCCTGGGAAGGTGGGGTCTAATTTACTTACAGGACCGAGAAGCGCGCGACTAACAACCTCGCTAATATGGGATGGATGACGCTACTAGTGCCAATTTTACATCTTTCAGCTTCTTGCGAATCGCTGGTTACACTAGTAAAGAGTAAACCACTTGTACTAGCTGGCGCCCGGTGGCCAGACAAATATTTTTGACTTTGTTAATGGAAAATAATTTCCTACAAAGGAAAAGGAAAATACATTGTTTCAGTTTGCAGTTTGACCCCCCAAAAGTGTTTGGCCCCGTCGGTAATTGCCAACCTGCCGGCTGGGCGAGTCCGTCCCTGAGTCTCTACACATACGCTTAGGGAGATTGGACGTTTACGCATCGAAAAATCTGGTGGCATCATTGGCGACGCCATTTCCACTAGATATGTCATTCCATCATTTAATGGTTATTGTTTCGTTTTCTGTAGTTATAGTGCGATTTCTTTCATTATATGAATTTTTTGCGACTTTCTATGACTACGATAGGATATTTCAATACTTTGTGTAGTGAAAATAATATATTTTTTTATGAAGTGCAAATTGTATTTGGTACTTTTATAAAAAACATTTGTAAACAACGTCTTGTGCAGTGGAATAATGTTCTAAGGTAAAACATTTTAAACCTAAAGGGATCACTTTTCAGAGGTATGTTAGTTTTGATCTGTTATTTTTTTTCATTTCTACAAATTACGTGTTTTAGATTTCCTAAAGGAGAAATGTTGGAGAAGTGATCGGAAGTTCTTGGGGAAAGCGAGCAGAGGCAGTGGTCAGAGAATAAATTTATTTGCTCCAAACAGTTCAAAGAAGGTGATTTTATGAAACTGAGACATAAAGTTTTCCTGAAAGCTGATGCAGTGCAAAATTTGCAACTCACAAAGGAAACTGCGACAGAAATTTGTATGGACCAAAATATGTATGTTCCATCTACAAGTGAACAAAGGAAAAATAAGGCTACAAGTGTCTACTGTTATTGATGTCATTTCACTAACGACACAATCGTCCTCTTTTAGTTCTACACAGACATCTTCATGATGACACTCTTCGATTATGAATAACATTGAAATTAAAAAGATGTTTGGTGTAAGATATTGCTTAAATATAATAAAATATATGTATTGTTAATTTATGTACTTATTTTTAGCAAAATTAATTGGTGACGAGACTGACAGTAGCTCTAATAGGAAGAGAGTTTTTATTCAAAGTATTCATAATTATGGGTAAGTTTTTTATATAAATAAGTACTCCATAAAATTTTCATTAAATAAATTATTTCAGTGTTTCGCCTGAGATTATAAAGAAATATACTGAAATAAGAAAGTTGAACAGAAGTCCAGAAGAAAGTTATATTCTGCCACGAAAAATAAAGAATCTGAAAATGAAAAATAACTACCTTGAAAACAGTTGTGCAAGAATATTATTTAATCAACCACAATAACTATTAATTTTATAATGTTTAAAACTATATTTCTTACTAGGTTAATTTTAATGTACCTACTTTTGGTATGTAGGTATACAATATTTAAGTGTAGGTTTTATTTCCTTATTTACTCTATATTTCTGAATTTATTGGAGAACAAAATATAATATATTGAGTTTAACTTTATTTATTATAATAGCTGTTTATGTAATAAGTCCATAATATAAGTGTTTATTAAGCAAGTCGTTTATATGTGAGTTGAATGTGACCAAGGCCATAAAAAGGATGAATTCAATAAAGCTGTAATATGGAGGAGTTGCATATAAAGCTTTATGTTCGACTGCTAAAATTAACTCATTATGGAGAAACGTTCATTTTATAAATTTTGTATCTATTCTATGAGAAAGGAGTGAAGTATGCTGTGTACTGTTTATGACATAGTTTTGCAGCCATAAAGTACCTCTTTATAGTACTAGTAAAATAAAGTTACTTTATTCTACTAATATTATAAAGAGGTACTTTATGACCGGAAAACTATGTCACAAACAGTACTTTACAATATAGTCATACATAAATATCTTTGAATTTATGAAATCTTAAGATTTTATGAATTAAGCCTTATAAGTGTTAAATTTTAGTTCAGCTGTTTGTGAAGTCGTCGAAAATATTAACGATATATAGCTGAAAATTGAAAACAGTTTCGCAGAAGTTTCACTTTCGTGCCTGATTTCATATAAATGTTCAACCAAAAGTAAGACAAATCTATAAATGCAATCATGAAAATTCTTTTCATAATAGGGTTATAAAACAATGCACTTCAGTGATAAATTGATCACAATTCATTTAAACAGTATTTACTGAACATAAAGAATTTATGCACCTAATTATACAATACAAAAAGATTAATAATAATAGCAGCCATATTAATAAAAACTATAATAATAGCATGCTAACTTGTCACTATTAAAGATGCACAAGAGCTTTGTTATCAGATAGGGTAACAGATTTTCTCAAGTCTACGAAAGTAGTTGTAAGCTCTAGAAGAATAGAATTGGAGAGTCAGTGCAAACCGCCAGATTTCTTGAGAGTACTTCCTGTCTTCTACTCTTTGATTTTTGGGAAACCAGATCTTCAATGTACATGGCAGGGATGACTAAAAAGAAAATTAAATATTGTAATATACATACAAGTTATAAATGAAAGTTTTTCGTTGAATGTTATCTAGCTTTTAACACGAGGCATTAAAATTTTGATAATTTAATTTTATTTAATATATGACACTCACGATATTATACTTGTCATGCCAAAAACCTGAAAATGTGGTTATAACTATTACATATACAATCTTGCTATCTACCAAGAAAATATTTTAATATTTATAGGGAAGGGACCCAATTTTAAAAAATTTTAATGGGCACAATTATTTTACGTTATATTTAAAATACCTTTAAAAATAAAAGCATAGATCAAATTATTGTATTAAGATCATTGGTAAAATTCCCTCCACTACAAGTTAACATAAAAACTGAGGCAAGCTGCTTTATTCAATTTAGTTGTCGATACATTTTAGACCGTACCTGATATAAAATTGTTTTAAAGGACGAATTGTATAGAATGAAAATCATTAATTTCTTTAACCTGACAAGACTCCAAATACTGCTATCTTGATTTAATAAATACTATACCTTGTGCCCTTAAAACTTCCATTGTCAAGATTGGATTGGGCACCGCCATAGATGGAAAAGCTCCCGCTCTTGATTGTAATGGTTTCCCAGACTCTTGAGTTTTGGATCCATGTAGTCTTCGTTCATAAAATGTTCTGAACATATGAATAGTGTATGTATAATGTCTGTACTTGAAAAACCTCATATACGTATTTGTACCCATACATTTTGGCTGTCGTCACTGGGTAACCTATACGATTAAATTTTTTCATTAAATATTTACTTCAATGTATAGTTAATGCAGATGGTTAGATTTAGCAGATAATGCTTGAACAATATAAAAATAAAACAATTCTAACCTGTGAAATGTCACGTGATATTCTTCCAGATATGACTTTGTTTTTAGTTTTTACATAAAACGCAATTTCGATATACTTTTCCTATTATTGTGCCGCAAAAAAATGAAAAATAGAAGATAAAACACAAAAATTTCCTGCTAGGCATGAAATCAATGTTTTGATTTCATGACAAATCTCAAAAAAATATTGAGAAATGACAACTTTTGACAGAACAGAACAAATAAAATCAAGCATGCGCAGAAATTGCTTGCACTAGTATTTTTGAGATGGAAGCAAATTTGTCTCTGAAGATTTTACGCACGTTCTTTCTAACAGATCTTTGTTAATCTAAGTAGTTTTACGGAGGCTACATCAAATGAAATTATGATTTTATTTATGCAGTGTAACCGTAAAACAACTTAGATTAGCTGAGATCTTAGTTAGAAAAAAACACACCTAATGTTGGCTTCAATGCTCGTGCAGCTATAGTAATAAAAAGTTAATAGACTTAGCAGTCACAAAATTCTGTGGTTGTTGTTATTTAATAGTGTTTGTTTTCAACCTTCGTTTGGTCCCTTTTACAGTGTTTTTTCATTAGTTACAGTAATAATGAACTAGTCAATGTTAATATTTACGGTAAATGTCAAAATACCTACTTCGGCTGTTTATAGTGTTTGTATGCGGAACGTTTTCCAAATAGGAATGCACCAAATGCCGTATGATTTGTAACTCTTGTGCAACGATCACACGATATTTTGTCAGTTACGACCCCGTCAAAGACGTGATATGAGGTCCTGATATGTCTTTGAACGCTGAGGAAAACATTTTAAATTTGGTAGAGGACAATCCAACTTTAAGTATGTGTGCATTCATTCGCTAAGCAAACCGTACGTCTAATCGGATTGTATGGTGCCCTATGAGGAAATAAACTATATCCATTTTCATGTAAGAAGAGTTAATTAATATTCTACAGAAACAAGATTTTGTGTGTTAAAGGATGTGGCAACATCGAACAGTGATTGTGCCATATGATGTATTTGAGACACGGTCATTCAACTTCGATTCCAGCAGTCCTCAACATGTTCGCACTTTTTTGTTGAGAAAGGTCAGTTATTTTTTTCTAATGTTTAAGGTTTTCTTATGCACTATACGATTTATTATATCAAGATGTACTTATCCTCAAAAAATAATTCCCAAGTTTGTAAACACCCTATATAAGTAGGTGCAACTGCATTCTAATACAGTTGATACAAAATAACAGTTTTTTAAAATTTACCCGAGCTTAAAGGTGATTTGTTGGACAATTTACCTCCAGCACCTCAGAAGAAAATTGATTTAGTGGTGCTTGCTGAAAGAAGATATCACTTGAATAAATCAAAAAGTAAATTTGTGTCAATTGGATTATTACATGACTTCAACTATGAGCCATGTATAAAAATAACTGCAAATAAGAATGATACAATAATCTTTGATACAAACGAGTGGAATGAATTTTTAAATATCAAGGTGTTATAACTAATTACCAATACACCAATGAAAAAGTGGAAGCGATAAATGGTGGAAATTTCACTATACAATTTGAACAAATTTCTTACTCAAGAGTAATTAAAATTTCGTAAAATAATTCATAGGTCTACTTAGGATATGAATCAGTTTGTAAATTGTGGGAGGTATTACCTCTTATCAAATATATAGTTGATATGCTTAAGAGAGTTTACATGTTATCTCAAGATTGTGCAGAAAGCGCTACAATTTGAAGGAGGAAATATATTTGAGAACGCGTTGAATCTGATTTGCTTGAACGAAAACCTCAATAGTGATAATATTTGTATGGTTATGGAACTAATTCATTACTCTTCTTCTCTTAAAATATCTTCTTACAGGTTTATGAATTTCGTTTACTATTTCCTCTTTAATATTAATGATCTTTAGCTATCGAATACTGCATAACAATTTGAACATACAAGGAACCTTTCTTGCTGATAAGAAAATAAACGTATCTCCTTTATTTATGATTTTTCCTATAAACTCGTCTAGTTTACTGCATCTGAGGAATTAGTTCCATTTAGAATAATTGAAGTATCAATATCTGTAACCCCTATATTTTCAATTTTACCAGATAGTGGAAATTTATATTCTATGATTTCGTTTTCTAATGTAAAAAATATTAGACTTTTGGAAATCTGCAATTTACCACGTATATTTATAGTGCATTTGCTATGATGTGAAGATGGTTCGCAAATATAAAATGGTGATGATGTTTGAGATGAAGTTAAGAGAGGTGGTGGTGATGGAAGTGATGGCGAATATGGAGTTAACCTAGTTTTCAACATATGCCTTCCAAACTTATCTATTGGCATGATTAACAGCTTCAAAGTTTAACACAAAATGAGACTTAGTTTTCTCACACACGCTATTTATTCTATTATTCCACCTTCCTTCAATTCTTCTATTATGAAACTATTTCCTTATTATGACCTGTATTTCCAGCTAATTATGATGCTACAAGCAATCTTAATCGATCTACAATTTCATTATAATCATCAAAATGTTTATATTCTCTCGGCTTGTAATTGAATTCCATCATTGTTAGTCTTCCACCTTTCATACTTTGCCTTCTTGTTTTTATCAATTGTGATGTCGGAAGTGAACTGGCCCTCGATCTTTGTATCGTTGCGAGTACAACTGACACAGGTTTCTTTGAGGTAGTAGTTTTTTTTAAAATCTCTTTCTTGAATGTAAATTTATAATACGCGCTTTTATAATATCTATAAATTTGGGGGCATTTGATGTAGACAGACCTTTTTCTGGGCTATACCCTGAATAATGAGCATTAGTTCTTCTAATTACATCAACATACTGGTCTACATCTGTTGTCCAATAACCTGCTGGATGTTCTTTAAACATTAATTCATACAGCCCTGGTATGCCCGTATATTTAAATTGGTCATTAATGTCAAAGTCAGCGCCATCAAAATCAATAGTCGGATCCCCAATAGTATATTTCTTTGCATACGGGTCAAACTAAACACCAAAGTTGTCATCAAATTCATTTTTAGAATCCTCAAGTTTATCTTCTATATAAGCTCGAGGTAGGGGTGTTTTAAATTGTTGCAAATAAATATCATGTTCTGTCGTAGTCGTTATATCAGCTATTGTAGTTGGAAAAGTTTCATCAAAAAAACTTTCACCGTATTCAGGTCTTACTAGGTTTGGATCATACTGAAAAGTTTCATCTTCTAGCTGAATAGGGGGTGTTGTATGATAATAGCAAAGAGGTGCTTGCATAATTGAGAAACGACTACAAACATGCCTCGACCTGCTTAAACTCGAGTATAGTGGGTTAATAGTGTTATCGTGTGATTTTCAAATTTTGCTGTCAAACTTTAAATTTCTTTTACGAATTTAAACTAAAAGATGGAAGTGTATGGTGTAAAGTTTTAAAATCTTAAAATGTCAACTTTTAAACCACTCCCTGTTGACAAGGGAGGGACTACAAAATTTCCTAAAAATGTGCATATCGATTTAACGTTCGATGAAGAATTAAGTAGTTCTACTCACAGTCACAACGAGCCTCAAGATTCTACAATGAATGCCGCTAAACCTATGGATAGTCAAGCAAGTTCAGGTAACCACTTACCGGACATATCGAACCAAAAAGTATCTGCCACAAAAAATATTTTACTAAGTTTTCAACTTAAATACAGATAAGTACTACAACAATTGTAATATTCATGTTTACATCGAAAAAATTAATGAATCAAATATTGGACGATTGCACCCAATGTATATAGGACATATTCTACACAAAAAGCTAAATTTGAAGAATATTACAACAATTGAAAGTCGGTTTAAATCGAATTAAAGTTGGTCTAAAATCTACTTTAGATGTAAATAATCTAATTAAAAATGAACTGTTAAAACAGGAAGACCTAAGAGCTTTCATGCCAAATAATCTGCTTGTTAAAAAGGGTGTTATAAAATTTGTCGATACAAGGTTTGATGAAAATTACCTTATAGATAATATTGAATCTGATGGTAAAATTCTATCTGTAAACAGGTTAAAACGCAAAGTAATAAATAACAATGAAACCGCCTATGTTCCTAGACAAATTGTTGTTCTAACTTTTGAGGGAAATAAATTACCTAACCAGGTTTATATAAATAGTGTTGTTTGTTCTGTAGAACCATACGTACAGCGCGTTATTCAGTGCTTTAAATGCTTAAGGTTTGACCATGTTTCAAATCAATGTCGTAGTAACAAACCACCCTGTGTTAATTGCAGTAAACCTTTAGACGATAATCATATATTTGAAGACAAAGACATATTTTGTTATTTTTGTAAAAATAGTAATCACGAATCAATTTCTAAAGACTGTCTTCATTTTCAAAGACAACACGAAATAAAGAAACATATGGCTTCTGTGAATTTATCATATCCATAGGCAAAAAAATTTATAGAAACATCATATTATATATCATATTATAACTCCTTGCATCTGAAAATAGATATGAAGTATTAAACAATCTGGAAACTGACGATATAAACTTCCCAAGATTACCTTCTTCCAGTAATGTCTCAATACGACCTTCAACTCAACCTGCCCGTTTAGCTTTTCAGCCGAATTGTACCAGCAGGCCATCTATTAAAAAAAGAAAAATTAACACTCCTCCATTACAATCCTCTCAAACACCCCCAATGTTCCCATTTGTCTTGGGACCCTCTCAACCACTCCCTCCCAATATTAGGGGGTAAAACTGATAATACAGAAATTAATAAAGACACTATTATAAATTGTTTAACAAAATGTATGCACAATATTTTATCAAAAATATACTCCGTTCAAGATCTTAAACAAATAGGTGACAAATTTTTAAAAGTCTCTTCTCTTTTTGATAATTTTACAAACAAATGATTAACAAACAAAAAAAAACTTAAAATTATGCAGTGGAACGCACGTTCTGTTGTATCCAATAAAGATAGTCTTATGCAATTTTTAAATAAAAAAAAATTGACATCGCATTAATAAGCGAAACCTGGTTCAAACCTAATAAAATATACAACTTTCCAGGGTACAGTGTTGTAAGAAATGATAGGCAGGATGGCAAGGCAGGTGCTGCTATTCTTATCAAAAAACATATATCATTTAATGAAATAATTATAACTGGCAACTTCCCGAACAGCATATCTGTGTGTGGAGTTCAAATATCCTTTGACAAGGAAAAACTCTCTTTTCTCTCTATTTGTAGACCACCTAATGTTAATTCTACAAAATCAGACTGGATAAATATTTTTAAAAATGCGGGATCCCCCTGTATCATTGGTGGGGACCTAAATGCTCATAGTAACATGTGGGGTTCGTTCAAAAATTATGGTGTTGGAGTTTAGATCATAAATGCTAGCGACGATCTGAAACTAGTAGTCTTAAATAATGGTGAAAAAACAAGATTTACTTTACCAAATGTTCATGCTTTTGCTGTTGATATTACTTTAAGCTCGGCTCTGATTTCTAATAAGGTTAACTGGCAAGTGTGTCCAGATACACTAGGATCCGATCATTTTCCGATTCTCATGGAATTGCAAGTATCCTTCTATTTAAATGATACTATTTACCCCAAAAACAAATGGAATACTAATAAGGCTAATTACATTTTACCAACATTTAATATGTAATCATTTCGAAAATATCCCAATACAATTATCTAATGCTGAAGAAAAATATAATTATCTCCAAGAAAAAATTAATGATGTTGCCCTAATCGCAATACTGATCAACAAGCCTTTTAAAATAAAAAACCGTAATCCAGCCCCCTGGTGGAATTCCGATTGCGACGACCAATTATGAAAAAGAGAAAATACTCTACAAACCTATAAAAAATTCTAGCACTTGAGAAAACTATTTAAAATCTAAAAAAGTAATGGCAGAAACAAAAAAAGTTATTCAAACATAAAAAAAAGAAAACTGGATTAAATGGTTATCAAAATTAAACAAAAATACATCAAACACCGACTTATGGAAACAATCAAATATCATACAGAGAATTCCAATCCAACAAAAAAAATGTGAAAATTATGACTGGCTAAATGATTTCTTAATACAAGAGTCTCCGCCATCAGTCAATTATAAATTCGATGACCTCATTGATAACTCACAGAATGATAATTTCCTCTCACTCCCATTTTCTATGTGCGAACTTAACTGGGCAATTCGTATGTCTAATAACTCTGCTCCTGGATATGACGACATTAAATATCCTATGATTAGTAACCTCCCACGAAATGCCAAGAATTTTTTTGTTAGAAATATTCAATGATGTATGGGTGAAAGGTGAAAATATTGGAGTATGAAAAAACGCTGTGATAGTTCCCATCCTCAAACACAATAAGAATCCAAACTTGGCCGATTCATACAGACCTATTTCTCTTCTTTCATGTCTACTTAAAACATTCGAGAGAATGATAAAAAATAGACTTGAGTGGTGGCTTAGAAATGAGTGTCAGCTCCCCAAACAACAATTCGGATTTAAACGACAGTTTGGAACCCTAGACGCCATAGCCAATCTAGTAACAGATATTCAGAGCTGCTTTACAAATAATAATTATCTCATGGCAATCTTTTTAGATATTAAACGAGCATATGAATCAGTAAATCTTCACATACTCAAAAATGAATTACTTAATTTCAACATTCCTTCTCATATAGCTACAACTATTGTAAGCCTTTTTCACAATAGAGCAGTCTATGTACGCCAGTTTAACAACGAAATATTAGGGCCGCGTTATATATCATCCGGTCTTCCACAGGGTTCCGTTTTGAGCCCTATTTTGTTCAACATATATGTTGCTGATATACACCTCCTTAATCTCAATATGGATATTATTCAATATGCAGATGACTTTGTATTTAGATGCGAAAACAAAAACTTAAACGTTTGTAAAATTATAGTAAATTATGATGTCAGTAAATCTTGGTTGCTCAGTAAGGGGTTTGAAATCTCAGAAGAAAAATATGTAATAACAATCTTCACTAGATACAGAACTGAACATACCAATAATATAAAATTAGGTAAATTTGGGATCCCTATTAAAAGTGACGTAAAATACTTGGGTATCATTTTAGATAAGAAACTGACTTGGAAACCTTTTATCGAGAACATCATAAATAAGTCTGAGAAAGGACTTAATTTTCTCAAAACTACTACAAAAACATGGTGGGGATCCGATCAAAGAATTTCTCATTTATTTTATAGATCTTATATTCGTTCCATTATAGATTACGGTTCAATATTCTATGGTTCTGCCACCAACACTAACCTAAAACGTATTGACATAGTTCAAAATAAGGCCCTTCGAATTTGTTTAGGTGCTATGTCATCAACCCCCATTGAACCATTACGTGTAGAAGCATTGGAATCACCGTTGCAGCTAAGAAGAGAATATCTCTCTAAGGAATTTATTTTAAAATATAAAAGCAAAAATTCGGACGTTTTAAATAAAATTTATAAAATAAGTATTCACGACCAAGTTAATAAATTCTGGCAAAAAAAGAAATTCCCCACCTCTATGTACTGCCTTCTGTTAAATTTCCGAATCCTTTAAAATTATCGAGCCATTATATCCCCCACACCAGTAGATTTCTTTGATTGAGTTCTGAATTCCAGTAATCATTCCCAAATACAGTGAGAATCAGGTAGAAACCCACAGCAATTTTCTTCAAAATTTGGATCGGTGGTAAGTGTACAAAAATATATACAGATGCGTCAAAATCAATTCATGGAACTGGTTCAGCTTATATAATTCCTCAATATAATATTTCCACAAAACTTAAATTAAATAATGAATCTTCAATTTTTTCAGCAGAAGCTTTTGCTATTTACAAAGCAATGGAATATATAGTCTCCGTAAATCTTCGTAAATTCTATATTATCATCTCAGATTCTATGTCCGTTTTGACCTCTCTCAATAACAGTCATCCTCCAAATATTCCATCCAATCCTTTTATTGTAAAAATTAAAACATTGATTAACCAACTTCAATTAAATGGTGGCCATGTTACTTTTATGTGGGTTAAAGCTCACAGCGGTATTCACTTTAATGAAAAGGTGGACTTAATCGCTAAGGAAAGTATTACATCTGGAATAGACACCCCTAACCAGTTAAGTTACGATGATTGTGTAAATATCTATAAACGTGAAGCCAAAAGAAAGTGGTCCAACTTGTGGCAAGAATTCGTTATTACGAACCCCACGAGGTATTGTAAAATAAATCCCGAAATCCCTAACGAATTTTGGCATGATAACTTCAACTTACCTAGAAAATATATAACTATCATCAGCAGGATAAAATTTTGACACAGCTGTTCTCCTACACACCTTTATAAACTGGGACTTGTCACATCAAATTTATGTGACACATGTAATACTGAGGGTGACTTAGACCATATTTTCTTTAACTGTAGTAAACACATAAACGAAAGTAATGAACTGTACAATAAATTACTGGAAATAAATATTCCAACACCATTTAACTTACTGACCTTGTTGTATCTTAACAAAATCGAAATTTTGAACTGTTTATTTTTATTTATCCAAAGAAGCGGCGTTAGAATTTAGGTGTAGATTTGCTCCTTTTTGTTACCTTTGTTTACTTCCCTAATCTACCCGTGGCCGCACCTGTGATGTCTTTTTTAAAAAACAAAATGCCTTGATAGGCCCCTAGGCGAGAAGAGAGTGTCCCTGTATTTTTCCAGTGTAATTTTTCATGTTAGCATTAGTTTATCTTTTAGTTAATATAAGTGCATCTGGCTGTATGGACTAAGTCCTAATGCCAAAAAAAAAAAGAGGTGCTTGAGTTCTTGGTTTATAATTTAAACTTTCACGATTTAATTTTTCTTTTAATTCAGTTTTCAAATTAGCTTTTGGATCCTCTGTTTTAATAAGGTTTGATACTAACTCTTTGAGAGGTGGCGTTATAGGTTTATAAGTCTTCTCTAACTGTGATTGTGATTTAACTATATCACTTTTCAAGCTTCTATACTTTCTGGCCTTCAACAGCTGCGTTGGTACTCGAGTATTCATGATTAATGACAAAGTATTTAATGTTTACACTTTATATATGAATAAATTGATCGAATCCTTTCCTATATCTTCCGGAGTTTATAGCACAATCTTTATCAGTTGCAACGAACCCATATTTATCTTTCCAACAAAAAGCACAGAGTTTTTTGAAATTTGGAAAACTCATGTCTACGTTTACATGGTCATCATATATGTGTTTCAGATTGGTCAAATCCTGTTGAAATATCACAATAAGATTCGTATTATCTTTGATTAGTTGTTTTGATATAGAGGAGTAAGTTTGGCATAAATAGAAGCAATCAGTATTTTTATGACGTCCAAAACAAAAATAGATGCTGATTGTATTTTGATTACAAGTAGCTAGATCATCAAATATTATAATTGAATTTGTTTTTATTTCTTCTGAAACTCCACTATCATCATCATAATCAAAATCTCCTATTTCTCTCACAGGTTTCATTAACATTCTCAAGTATTCGTATTTAGAATATAAATATATATTGTTACGCCACTGGACTGTGTAGACTGGTTAAATGAGACTGGAATTGTATGCGAACGGCCGGGAATATTCTGGACTGCTCTAGACTGTGTTAATGGATGTATAAATAAAACGCACGGTGGGCTGAGACTCAATCTTAAGTTGAACGTGAACGAGTAAATAAGAAATAAGAAAGAGACTTATAAGTGTTCAAGTGTGATTATAGTTAAGACAGTAATTAAACTATTGTTGTTAAATGTTAATTAGTAAATAAAGTAGTAAGTAAGTGTTACCTGGACTTTCAATCAACGAATCTACGAATAGAGGTGTTTGTGTGGATAGCAAACACGTAACAATTTGGTGTCAGAAGTGGGATTGGAAGAGAAATTTCTGGAATATTCGAAAAGGTTCTACGGTGTTCTTCTCAGAAATTAGTGGTAACACGGAGTATTAAGCTATTGGACAGTGTTTGGAGGACTATTTCTTCACTGAATAGTGACTTTAAAGTGGATTTTCAAGAAGTTTCTAGAACATTCGATTTAGAAATAGTTGCAAATACGCAAGTGCCGCTAGTGATAACGTGTTGTAGACTGAGAAAAAGGACTACTAGTGCAATTTCGGAAAAAATTCTAGAACATTCTATTTGGAAACTACAGGATATACGTGAATTGTGTCGACGGGAACGTGTTGTAGACTTAAAAACAAAACTATAAGTGACTTTTAGTGACAATTCTAGAACATTCGATTTGGAAACCACAGAAGATACGTAGACTGTGTTAACGGAAATGTGTTGTAGACTCAAAACAAGACTTATTAGTGATATTTCGTGAAAATTCTCGAACATTCCATTGGAAAATTAGTGAAGATAAGTGAATTTTGTCAACACAAAAGAAGTATAGACTCTAGATAAGACTTTCTAGTGCTATTTCGAGATTTTTCTGGAACAGTCCATTATTAAAATAGACGTGATATCAATATTTTACGGACTTTGTAGTGTAATAAACGTTATTCTGAAATTGATTTACGTGTCGTGAGTTAATGTCAACAACAAGAAGTATGGCGGAGAAGCAAACACAGGACATGCTTGCAGCATTGTTACAACGGATGGACGAACAGAGAAAAATTATGGAAGATCAAGAAAGAAGACGACAGGAAGACAAAGAATAACAAGAGAGAAGACGACAGGAAGACAAAGAAGAACAAGAGAGAAGACGACAGAAAGAGAATGAAGAACAAGAGAGAATACGACAAGAAGAAAAAGAAGAACAAGAGAGAAGACGACAAGAAGAAAAAGAAGAAAATGAGAGAATACGCCAGGAAGAAAAAGGAACACCAAGAGAGAAGACGACAGGAAGAAAAAGAAGACTTGATAAAAATGATCGAAGGCCTGGAAATAAGACGACATGAAGAAAAGGAAGAGCAAAGAAAGAAACGCCAGGAAGAATTAAGATAAATTATGGAGTGACAGCATCAAGTCATGCTCTCGGTCACTGAACAATTGAAGGAAGATGTGCAGGCTGAAGTCATGGAAGTTAAAGAAAAAATCAGTGAATTTAGAGGAAAGGTTGAAGTAGAAATAACTGAAGTTAAGGAAGAAGTAGCCCCACTTAAACAACAATTAAGAGAGAAGGATGGCCAGTTAGTACTGTCGTCTGGTACTAGGTTAGAACCACCTTCCTTCGACGGTCAAAGTTCATGGTCAACTTATAAGAGACAATTTAAGGCAGCTGCACGTTCAAATAACTGGAACGATGAGGAAAAAGCAACAGGATTGGTATTAGCACTAAGGGGCCAAGCATTAGACCTGCTCCAAACAATTCCTGCCGCACAGCAACAAAACTTTAGCATTTTGGAGGCAGCGTTAGAACTAAGATATGGCGACCAACATCTCGCCCAAGTATGTCAGGCTCAGCTCAAATCATGCAGACAACGAGGTGGAGAAAGCCTCCAGGAGTTCGAGGCTGCGGTAGAAAGATTAGCTCATCTAGCCTATCCTAATGCACCAATGGAATTTCAACAACAGTTAGCAGTTGGTACATTTATTGATGGAGTAAGGAACCAGGAAGTTAGGCGAATTCTTAAGTTGGCCAGGCATAAGCTTAGTAGTGAGGTTTTAGTACATGCACTGGAGATTGAGGCTGCCTATAAGGATACCACACAATCAAAATCAGAGAGTACGAGCTGTGAGTCTGGAGGAAGACAAGCCAGACAACACAACACAAAACTTGATATCTGATCTACAGAAGATGATGACCCAATTACTAACAAAATCGAACTCCTAGCAGAGACAAGACCAACAACAAAGTAGTGGGATGCCGAATGAAGGCATCCGTTGTTATAAGTGTGGTAAATTGGGCCATATTAAGATGAACTGTCATGAGCTCAACATTCAAGATCCGAGACAAAACCAACAGCAAAGTAGTAGGTGACAGAGTAGAGGAGGCAAGCGCTGTTATAAGTGTGGTAGAGTGGGCCATATTCCAGAGTAACTGTCGTCAGCGCAGCCCTGAGTGGGTCGCAGTAATGGAGAAGCCGCAGGAAAACTGGCGAGCTGGTACTTCGCAGAATGTGGCACATGGCCTTTCCAAAAGACCGTGTCAGGAAAACTGCATGCCTTGCCACCGTGAGGAAAAACAGCGCAAGGTACAAATAATGAAAACCGTTAAGATTGATGTTCCGGATTATTGGACAAAAGAGTCATTAAGGGAAGCGCAGTTAAACGATAAGTAAACTGGTCCTGTTCTGAAATGGAAAGAAAGATGAACCCGGCCCGATTGAAAGGACATTTCAAATAAATCAGTGGGGCTGAAGGCTTTATGGGCACATTCTTCACCGTAACGGCTGTAGCTCAGTCATCTCAGGTTGCGGATTTGGCGGTCCCTGTTACTTCTGTCTGTGTTTATGTTGCAGTAGGAGATGGGCGAATCCCAACAAAAGAATTAGTTTGACTATGCTGATGGTATTGGTGGCACTACTGGTGATGAGAGAATGGTGTATTAAGTGTCACTTGTCTCGTGAAGTTTCTTCTGCCAGTTGTCTTCCTTGATGGTTAGATCGGCTAATCTATCGTCCAGTTTATCGGAGGATTTAAAGACCGGCTCTTCCCGTATATTTTCGAAAAGGTTGATGTTCGAATGTTATGTTCCATGTGCACTGAAATTGACCTTGCACAGCTGGTTAGAACAGAGATGCTGTCCACTCGGTTTGAAGCCAAGATGTTCATTTTGGTTTTAATGATGCAGCTTTGTGATATTTGATTGATTCCTGTGACGTTGAGAAGAACGTCTTCTTTGATACCATTGCACGTGACAGTAACCTGCATCGGTATTTTGACGATAAACATCCATGTATTGGCCATGAACAATTGTCTCCAGATCTGATCTGATCCTGGTCTTGCATTTGGTGGTTCGCATCTTTGACATAATTCATCTATGATGCAGTTTGGGCTTGTTTTGATGTTTTCTACTACTGTAGGAGAGCAAAGATAATTACTGTTGACGTTGGTGATTCTGTTCTTGCATTCATCTGCTGTCATTTGGAAATATAGCTGTGTATTGTAGTCGACAGCTAGAAGTTGTTTGGTGCGTCAACTTTCCAGTAGAACCCCTTATCAACTCTTAATGGTATGGGAGTTAATTTCATCATGACACAGTCAGTTACGTCTACGATCGAAAAGTATCCAAAAATATGAACGAATGTTTCATAATGTTTCATCACGTTCCATGCTCATCTTGACAACTGGAAGTATTACGTTAAGCTTCGTTGGAAGTTTGTTGTTGGCGTCTTGAATACTGTAACTTATATGGGCTGGTGAGATGAGGTCGTAGAGATTTTCTCGGTTTTATAAACGTATAAGAGTTTAGTGTGTGACGTTCTTTGGAATTAAATAAAATTAAAAAAAAAAATGTTCTTAAGAAATTTAGCTCGAGCCTATCCAAACAGTTTTAATCAAATTTTATTGTTGTAAATTTTTTTTTTTGCCCTGAAAGTATCGTCACAAGATGTTACCACGGCTAGCTTTCTTTTGGTTCGTCGGTGGCAAGGGAGAAAGTTCAGGGCGGCGCCAGGTCACAGGGGTGACCAATTAAAGAAAAGACAAAAAAAAGAACAATTTTTACCTTCAACTAAATATATTAAAAAAACCTTATTTGAACATATCTTCAAAATTTCGGTTGTGCAGTTCAAATCTGTTAAATAGCTTAAAGAAACTGACTTAAATGTCTAAATAAATTCTCTACTAAATAACTATTGATACCACGAATAGTATAGGAAAATAACCATACTAAATCTCAAATGGTAAAACAAACCCCATTTACTTTAGACGGTAGGCAGTGTCTTAGCAATTATTTAGATAATTATTTTTATGCTAAATAGTTATAGCATAACAAAATTGTCTTTCAAAGACAATCAAAAGGGTGGCACTAGCCAATAAACAATTAAGAAAGGTACAGGGAAGTTAAAATACTCTATTTAAAATTACGATTAAACTAAATTAGGCCTACTTTTAACATTTAATTCTTGTCCTCGGACTTAGATTTACATCTGGTGAAAGTTTGTGGGTGGATACCCTTCTTTTTAATAATTGACTAAGCAAAAAAATTTAAAAATGGTAAACTTTTAAAAGGTTTTAGATAGTGTTGCTTACTAAAAATTTCCCTGTTGTTCTTAGGGTGTTCTTGTAATTACTACAAGCATTACTTATCTTTCATTTTTTTCTTTTTGGGGAGGGTCACATGGGTGGTAGAACAAAATGCCGGAATGTCTCCTATTCCTTGGGAGAGAATGATACCAACGTAGTTGATTTTCTTTAAGTTCTTATCAATATAACCAGGCCAATTTGAGATAAAAATCCTATGGCTCGTTAGCAGAACCCCAAAAAATTGAAATTTAGACCAAATACTTCTCCATTATTTAAGTAGTTGCAATGATAATGAATGCGGTAATAATCACTCAAAATTTATAAGAAACCCAAAAAAAACCTGCAATAGAATGCAATCGATTACAAATATTAATTTAATTATAATTTATATATGTAACTACCTTGGTTAAAAGGTTTTTCACTAAATTATGCCTAAAGGCCCACCAAACAATAAGTACTTCTTTCAAAAGGAAGTTCCTTCTTGTTCAAAAGTCACGAGAGAAAAGAATCTCAATTTTCAACTCGTTGGCTGGTTAGAAGTACGACGGCGCGATTGTAATTTTAAAGAAACGCTACAAAAACCTGAAAGAAATTTTAGGTTTTTCAAACGACACGCAGGGTTCTCTTAACCTTATTAAAAATCGGAATTGTTATCAAAAACGTATAAATTGTTTCTAATTTTACGAAAGGGATTGATATTTAAATTATTTAATTAAGGGCAATATTAAATGGTCTACATTATTATTGAAGTGCCACTAATTTATGATTAGCAAATTAGGCAATTCCCAAAACTTAACTACGTTATAACTGGTTGCCTACTTCTCGATATTAATGATCAAACAGAAAATTTCTAATATTTTGAAAAATACCTTGTAACTTTCAATTTTAGTTAAATTTGATTGTTACAAATGTAATAACTGCGAAGTTCATTTATGAAGTTGGATGTTATTTGATATGCGCTTAGCAGATAGATGTTTAATTTATTGGTCTCAGTGGCCTTGTACCAGTATCCTATGTTGTTTGTCACCTGAATGCCTTGATTCAGTTTTACTCCAAAGCCTTCGAGTTGGTTGTTAATCCGCCTTTCGGTATCATTAAAAGTTGACAATGCGGCTATAATAAATTTGGTTTGATGGTTCGAAGCTCTTATTAACTCTTGCTGATTCTTTTTCAACGAGTCAATATACTGGTAGACTTCGTCGTTGACCTCAAAGACGGAGGTTAGTAACTTGCCCAACAGTCCCAGTTTGGATCGATGTGAATGATTCCATCCATCCCATCTTTGATCCATAGCCATGACAATAGTTTAGGTATAAATAGGGCAGATTGTTAGCATAACTTTAGTTTTAATCATCTCCAGATGATGCCAACTAGGATGGCGAAACACGCGTCGAGTGCAGTATATAGTGTTTTGGTGTTTCGTGGAAAACTACGTCAGTGTTATCTTTACATCAAAGGTTCCAATCCACTCCAGGACTACGTTGGCTTCACAGTCAACGGAACCGAATCTGTATCATAAGGTTAGTGCTAAAATTAGATTAATAGGGTCAGATATTTGGTTTCTAAAAATTTGCAAACGTCGTTCGGTATTTCCAAATTTTGTTCAAGTTAAAATTCCAAATTCTTCACACATTTCAAATAAAATTACAATGTTTGCAAAGCAGAAATGGCTGTATTTAGAAATTAAGTATCTGTACAGTAAACGAAGAACGCTTGAATTACAAGCGTATGGAATTAAAAAGCTTAACTATAAGTTAAAAAATTTAGAACATGAACAATGGTGTGACTTTCAGAGGAACATGTTTATATCAATTAACGCGAAATTTATTAAGAAAATGTCGTCACAAAATAAAAAACTCAAAAGATTAATCGGTAGTACGTCAAAAGAAAGTATTCCTCAAAAAGTTCTCAGCATTGTAGAAAATCATTCCTCACAGTCGTTTGATAAAGAAGAAATTAATCTCCTTAAATTAAATTTTGCTATACCTGCCTCTGAAGGCATTTTAGATGAGATTGTTGCAAATGATGAAAATTCAGTTCAATACCTTCCTGACTCCTTTGAAGAATTTGTCAGAGAAGCTTGTAGAAATCAAATCTCGACAAATATTGTCACTAAAGTAAATAAAAAGTCAAAATCTACAAAAGACAGAGACATTATCAAACGGTTGCGTGAAAAAGATTGCTTTTATTTAAAAGCTGATAAGGCAATAAGGTTGTAATTTTAGATAAAGAGGACTATTATGAAAGGGTAAGACAATCTGATTAGGAATGGTCCTTATAAAAAACTTTCTAGAAATCCATTACCAAAAATGGTTACTGAAATAAGAAATGTACTTAAATCCTGCAACAACCTTATTACTCCAGCTTTAAATAGGAAGTTACATGTATCTAACCCAAGTGTACCTAGATGGTACTGCTTGCCTAAGATACACAAACCAGGAAAGTCGGTACGTCTTATTGTTTTAGCAATCGGATCGCTGACTTACCACCTATCAAAATGATTAACAGAAAAGTTCGAGAATTTGCCTATTGCACCACCTAGTTTCTCTGTAATTAATTCCAACGATTTCATTAATAAGGTGAAAAATATTCAGTTGCAAGAAGGTGAAATTCTGTACTCCTTTAACGTTTGTTCACTGTTTCCAAGTGTTTTGATACCACAGACCTTGGACTGCCATAAGGATCTACTCGAATTAAACAATCTCAGTCAAGATGTAGTAAAAGAATATCTTAAACTCACTAAACTTTACATGAAACAAAATTGTTTTCGATTCAACAATAATTTCTTCGAACAACATGAAGGAACAGCAATGGGTAACTCTTTGTCACCATTCATTGCCAGTCTCTTCATTAACAGATTCGAGACGGAAGCAAAAGAAGAATTCAGGTATTTCCTCAGGATTTGGCTCAGGTATGTGGATGATATTTTTGCAGTGTTCGATGCAAAAGTCGCTGATATTGATAACTTTGTATCTAAATTAAACAGTCGATTCGCGTCAGTTAAATTCACATATGAAACTGAAATCTTTGGACAACTACCATTTTTAGATGTATTAATAATTAGAAAAAGTGAAAATAAGTTAGAATTTGACATATACAGACAAGATACCAGGACTCTAAGATATATCCCTAAGGACTCTCACCATTATGATCAACATAAAATGGCGAGTTTTAATATTCTAATCCATCGTCTCTTCAGCTTCCCCCTCAATAAGGAGAGGTTTGAAAAAGAAAAGGCATTGATTAAGGATATAGCTACGAGTAATGGATATTCTGTAAGTTTAATTGATAAAATAATTAGGAAACGAAAGTTTAAAGAGTTGTTTTGAAATTTCTCGTACCTTTCAAAATGAAAGAGAAAATCCGACATTTGTATCGATTCCATTCGATCTTCAATTCACCCGTGGTATTGGTGAGATGTAGGTATTACAGTGGTTCATTCATCGGGAAACAAACTACATCGACTTTTAGGCAATCCAAAAGACAAAATTGAAACAAACGATAAGTCAGGGATTTACGAAATTAGCTGTAAGGACTGTAGTCAAAAATATGTTGGACAGACTAGACCATCAATTCAAACTAGATTCAAAGAGCATATGGCCCATCTTAAATATGGCAGAACAGATAAGTCTAGTGTAGCCCAACAAGCGTTTGAGAACAACCATAAAATAGATATTAGCAACTTAAGATTAATTAGGAATGTAACAAATACTAGACAGCTGGATTCTTTGAAAGGTTGGAAATCATAAAGTGCAAAAATAGTATGAATAGTGACAGAGGGCCTCTCCCAAATAGCCCGCTTTATTGGCTAGTGGGTCACGGTTCACCGTGACAATAGTGTAGGTATAAATAGGGTAGATTGTTAGCATAAGTTTAGTTTTAATTATCTTCAAATGATGCCAACTTGGTTGGCGAAACGCGCGTCGGGTGCGTTATGTAGTGTTTTGGTGTTTCGTGGAAAACTACGTCAGTGTTATCTTCACATCAAGGGTTCCAACCAGGGCCATAGTAGTTAATTATGCTGTTCCGTTAGATGATGGACCAGTGTAATAGATTGGGTTTCTTGGGACAGTAACTTGGTTGTATTACAGAAATCTTCAAATTGCGTGATAACATCGGAGCAAACAGCTACATCTTCCTTGAGTTTAGCCTTGGCGTATTTAATTCTACTCTAAAGATACCTCTCTCGATTCTGATATGCCCAATCTGTTCATTGTATAATCCGAATGTTGGATACAGAATCGTGTACCCAGTTTGTGTGGATTTTGTTAAAGTATTAAGCATCAGGCCGAATAATAGGTATAATATCCTTAAGTTAAGGGGTGCACCCTTACTCCTGTGCGGTGTGTTACTGTTTGTAGTTATGATATTTGTGGCCACGTGCTCGTCTACTCTAGGTATGTTGGTTTCTGCTGCAACGGGTAAAGAGATGACCTTATGGATGCTTCTCTTTAACATATGCCCTTCTGCTCGTTTAATAGAGACTACTCGATCAATTCCATCTGCAGAGGGGCGTATTTCCAAGATTCTAGCCAGTGGCCAGTTGATATTGTCTTCTCTGAGTATGACTAGGTCACCTGTTTTCAGGATTTTCTGACAAGTTTTCCATTAATACCTCTGTTGGAGTCTGTCTATGTACTCTAAGGACCATATTTGCCAAAAATCCCTTTTTATTTTTTGGACTTGAAGATAAATTTGTATAGATGTTGGTCGTTATTGGATTGGGTGAAGATATGTCGTCAATGTCTTCGTTCAAGGAATATAATGGTCTTGAATTCAAACACTCTTTTATTTGATGAGTAAGTGTTGCTAATTCTTCATGGGTGAGCGTGGAATCACCAATTATGTGCTTTAAATGATACTTCATGGACTTGACGCCTACTTCCCACAGTTCTCCCAAGGAGAGATTTACCGGGGGAATCCAGTGCCATTGGATTCCAGATGTGGCTAGTGTCTGTTGGACCTCAGAGTCGTGGGTGACGGTGATGATTTCCTTTCTAAGAAATTTTTCACTGCCGACAAAATTTGTGCCATTGTCGCTGTACATATGCGCACAATGACCTCTTCTAATGGTGAATCTACGAAAGGCTGCCATGAATGCAATGTTGTCAAGTCGCTCACCTCCAGTAGTATGGCTTTTGTATACAAACATACAAAAATCGCTATATAACTTTTATACGATTTATTTCCCATTCCTTTGCTAGCTCTTAGTTGAATGGGACCTGCATAATCCACTTCAGAATGTAGAAAAGGTAGACATGGTGTAAGTCGTGGTGCAGGAAGATCTCCCATCAATTGGTTTACCGTTTTTTTCTCTATGACCCGGTTTTTCAGTAACTAGTTAGTAAAATTATCCATCGGTTACTGTGAAATGGGTAAATTCTATTGGCCGAGAAGTCACTAATTGACAGATAATTTAGCTAACCGTGCATTGAAAAACCAGACTTATAGTGATTTAATTAATAATTCAGAACTTTCTTCGCGTATATGCTAGGGTCAATTGGTTTCCGCCATGTAGCGTATTGTGGTGGGCATCATAAAACACCAGTTTTGATAGGTGTTGTGGAGTGGTAGGATAATTGGATGCCTTCATTCATATGAGATTAAGCACTGTCTTAATCTTCCTTCTACTCGCATTATATCGTTGTGTTATTGTCAATCCAGGGGCTTAAATTTAGAATGCTGCTGCTCTTATCTACCTGTTTGGTTCGATATAACATCTTGAATTCTCCTTCCAATTCTTCAATTAGGTCATTTTCATCAATTGTTGTAATGTAGTTGTAATTCTTGTACAGTAAGATGGCCAGTTTGCTTGATAAAGTTTCGTGCATGATCAATGAACCTTTTGCAGTAAGATAAAACGCGAATCATCCTTATCAGAGAGGAGAATCTCTTAATGATTGGATTTCCATTAAAGCGGACTATGATTTGGTAGTACAGCTTTACTTCTTCCCTCGTTTGATGCAATTGAATTTGTTCGGGTCATTGACTTGGGGTCCAACAGTTATTTGTGATCATTGCACTAAGGATCGTGTACTTTTATTTTAGCAGGATCTACTCCTCTAGAACCAAAGTCTGCTGGGTTATCCTATGTGAATATATGGTGCCAGGATTGAGATAGCACGAGTCTGTTTATCTCGGCAACTCGGTTGGCAACGAATGTTTTCCATTTGTATGCATCACCATTAATCCAGGCTAGAGTAATCCTCAAGTCTGTCCAGGTAAAAGCTCGTACTGTCTGTATCTCCAAAGTAGTTATGGTTCTTTTCATAAATTTAGCAAGTAGTACAGGCGCACAGAGATCCAGCCTTGGTATGGTTGTCTGTACTCTGGCTGGTGCAACCTTTGATCTGGCGATTAAGAGGGTGGGATTTGTCTCCCCTGGGTCGTTTGTTGCTATGGAGTATATGAATGCCCCATATGCCTTTTCTGAACTATCGCAGAAGCCATGCAGATCGACTGTGTGGATGTAATTTATCCATCTTGACAGATAGATGTCATCTACGGATTTGAGTTGATTGCTAAAAGAAGTCCATTTAGCTGTGGCTTATTCTGTAGACTGTGATCCCATTCTAACTCTTGTAACCAGAGTTCCTGGATCGGTAGTTTGGCCCTTATTGTTACGGGAACTAACCATCCCAATGGTTCGAACAGCTTTGCTATTTGTGACAGTATGTTCCGTTTTGTAATAATTGACCGATAAATGTTGTTTGCTTTAAAGCGAAACATCTCATCAAAAGCCTCCCAATGAATTCCTAAGGATTTCTTGATTTTATCTTTGGTTATCTCGAGGGCCTTTTCGTCCCTTAGTTCTTCTGGTATACTTTGTCATACCTGTGGTTTATTGCTAAACCATTTTCTCAAAGTGAAGCCTCCATATTTTAATAAAGTCGTTAGTTTTGATGGCATGTGGATGGCTTCTTCTATGCTGTCAGTTCCTGATAATAAGTCATCGATACGAAGTCTGATTTAGGAAGTATGTTCTTGAGATTGAGAGTCAACTGCTGAGGTGTTTTGTTACGGTTAAATTCATCATTGTGCGAAGTATTTATGTATATTAAGTATAAAACCAACTAGTTCATTAACTTTATTTATAAATTACAATTTTAACATCACGTTTACAAAATTTACTTTAATATTTTATCCATTTGCATTCAAATGTCACGTCTCAAGGTTATATCATAGATGTCATGATTTCTGTTCAACATTATATCTCTGTGAGCAATAGAAATAATCAATTTCTAATTGCATCAGTTAAATATCATTTATTCGAATATTATTGGCAGTGTTCCATTGTTGTCGGGGTTGCACAGAGAGTTGATCTGTTGTCACGAGAGCACGTCTGTTCTATATAGACCGTTCCGTTATAAAAATCGTTACCTTGTGTGTGAAACAAGTAACTATGGAATAATTTGGACCATAGTTGGGTTGTTTTCAAAGTCATTCCAGACTGTTACTACTTATACCGTTTATTTCAGCTAAGTATGTTAGTACATTTATTACATTGATTGAACTTCAGCTATTAGCAATAGGGTCGACAAACGTTATGGATTCTGCAAATAACCGAATCTTACAGGCCTTGGTATTTTATGATTCGCCTTGAATATCTTACAGGCCTTGGTGTTTATGATTCACCTTGCATAAATATTACTTTATATAATTTTCTTATCTTTCTAACTTTTTTAATTAACGTTTTACATTTTATATTCGTCTTAAAGTATTGCTACGTGTTTAAATAATTTCACATTCATTTGACATGTGATCGACCTTTGTATATTCTAGGGATAGTGAATTCTCTATGTTCTGTTAATCTATCACGTTATAGCTCCGCGGTTGATTTCCTTCCCTTTTCATAGTCAGTCGTCTTTGTGGCCGGACGTACATTTTGTGTCTTGTAGTGGTGAGAAATTGATATTTTGATCCAAAATTATTTTAGTGGATGTTCATCATCGTTGTTTTGGGATTATTTCTTTCACCAATTTAAAGGATGCTATCGGCTAAATGCTGGATTATTTAGGATGCAACTTAGTATCTTGTTAGCTAAATGCTGGATTGTTTCTACAAATAAACATGTGTATGGACATAGAATTATGCCCTATAGAAGGGGTAAGTTATTTAAATTAGGACAATAATTAACAAGTACTTACTTGTGTTTCTTATTTAATTTTAGGCGGTTTTCACTGGGCTTTTATTAAACTACCATCACGAGACTTTCACTGGGTTCCGACTTTGTGAATTATTCTTAGGAAAGGTGGCTATCACTGGGCTTTTATTAATTATGACGGGACTATCACGGAGTTATGATAGGACTTTTACAGGGTTTCGACTTGGTGAATTGTTGTTTAAAATAAGAACGTTATATGGCTAGGTTATGACACCTAGGTAATTTGTTCATGTTGTAAATGTGGTTTCTATGTACTTTTGATGTCATGTAAAATGGAATTCTATCAAGTCTTGCTAAGGTACAAAGTGGCTCTTGAATAGAGGGTTAATTTGTATTTTCGACAAGTGTTGGAAGTCAGGAGCCAATTAATTTCATCGTCGAGTTTTTTAATACTGCAGTTTGATTAATTTGTCAAATGACAATATTAGTCTGTATTGAAGAAACCAAAAGGGTTGAACACACTTTCCCACTGTCGGAGGTTAAGTTGTCTTATTTATTTTTATTTTATGTACTTATTAAAAATTTTGACCTTGATGTAAATAATTAATCAATTTTTTCTGTGTATTTATTTTTTTTTTAATTTTACTTATTCAAATTTAAATTTAGTACTGGTATGATGTCAATATGGTCCAGTCAAATTAGATTTGTGATAGATCAATGAATTTTGAATACGATAAATGTAATAGTAGTATTATCTAGATATAAATATTTTTCTCATTAGGTTTTATGTAAACTACATGCGATTGCATTTGATGTAAATCTACCTACTGATATTATATACGTTTGTTTAGGAATAGTTTATAAATTTAAAAATTTCACATGCCTAATTGCACATTTTTTTTAAACCTGGCTGATTAACTTGACGACATAATTAAACATTTTATTAAACTTATGTTTAATTTCCCAGAATAGGTTTCATTAAAAATATAAAAAAAATCTCTGATCAATTATTAATTGTTTATTTCTTGAATTTCGAGTACTGAGAAGCTGAAGGCACTAGTTTCGCCTATATGATACTGGTAACCCAACCTGAGATATAACGAGCTAGCAGAGGATTGGTAAGGTGTTCAATTTTACTTTGGCACAACGTCACGTATTGGACGTGAATTAACGTCTCATTTTGACGCATAGTGTAGCATTTTTGACGCCCAACATGCAACAGTTTTTATGCAAGGTTGGCGTAACAGTTGTCCCATATGTCACAACTAAATTCATGAATTGGTCGGAATTTGTCGAATCTCCATAGAATTTTGTGAAGTATCTGATCTTCAGTGATTCTGATTTGGCGATATATTTTCTCGATGTCGACAATAAAGGCTATCTTATGTTATCTCCAGCGTAGAAAAATATCGACGAGTTCTTGTTGCAACCTTGGAAGTAGTGTCGCTTTGGCCAGACAGTGTCCAGACAGCGACGTCACAGTAACAGCGCCAGGCAGTCTGAGTAACACAGATCCAGACATGCCAGAAGTATCTTGGGTAACTTTTTACTATTATAAACTGTTTTTTTATGATTCACTTTCAGATAGTCCTAATGATTTTCTTAACTATTTTTTGGGGTTTATTACAAGTGTCACGGTGTAAGTATTACGTGGTTGATACAGCTTATCTGATCAAATTTTATTTAAGGTATTTGCAGAATGAGTGAATACATAAATTTCAAGATATCATAGAATAAATTATATTAAAATAATAAATATTAAAAAATAAATGTTTACATGGTTACAGTAATAGTTAACATGATAAACATAAAATAAATTAGACAAACCTAGGTTTCCTATATCCATAAGATAGAGCCATAGTCATTTAAAGATTTTCTTTTGGTAGATTTTGGACAATAAACTTTTCTTTCTTCTTTAGTTATAAAGTCATGTATCTTCGTTCTTCTAATATTTTCGGACAGAACATAAACTGGCTTTGATGGTTCTAAAATCTTCTCCTTAAGCGTTTTGAAATTGGGAAGCAGAATAATTTAAGGGTATTCTCTTCACCTTGCATTCTTCATATTTTTCTAAATTTGGTGAATACAAGAGGTATGCATAATTTTTAGGACCTCCACTAGCAAATTCGGTAACATACGAACAGGTGCCGTAACATTCTAATTCATCTGTCATGTTACCGATAAATTCTTCAGTAGGAACGTCGAATTCTCCCTCCCTTAATATGTAAATAACAGAGTCCGTATCATCATAGAGCACTCTATTTTCTAACTCTTGCAGATGACTATAAAGTTTAATACGCATCTGTGTTGTAACTTAAGCAGCTATAACGACGTTAACCGTAGTCAATGGATCATACACTTCACCTCTCATTTCATAATTGACAACGACAGTATTATCGTTAACATCTAGAGCACTATTAATTAATATTGAGGGGTTGGTAAACGTATTAAAGAATTATTTAGGGCTGTTCATTATTTTCGTCCTTAGTTGGTTCTCTCTCTGACCAACCTTTTCCCAAAATGATTTTAAAATTAGTTTGGCTAGTGATCTTAGTCCAGGGTGTTCTATAATTTCGTGAAAATGCATCTTTACATCCTCCCTCACTAGAAACTGCCTGATGTTTGATCTTAATGAATTTGTTCATCATGGCGGTAAACAAACCAGTAAGATTTGTCGATTTATCAAACTGCTGTACGGTATTGTTCCAAATTTCGTATGTATGAAGTATTTTGTACCCCATTTCGAGAGCCTTGACACTTCGTCGATGACTCACGATCCGACGAGGGTTTTCACTTCTTCCAGGTGGTTGCAGGCGCTTGGTTCATTGTCTGGCCACAAGCAACAAAGAATGAACATAAGTTTATCATTCATCTTTGTAGGTAGCACAGGTTGGTAGAGCTTCTGAGAGGGGTAAAACTTTACACTTTATAAGACATTCAGTATGATTGAGATCTAGCTGTTCACACTCTTCTCCTACAAAAATTTCTGGGTGACTGATAGGAAACTTTTCGTATTTGCATGCTCATGGATAGAGGGAACACACATCAACGTATTTTATTTTCTCTTCGCTTTTAATGCTATAATATTTATAGGTATTACCTGTTCGACCACCATAAAAGGCATCCCGAGTGTTAGAGGTATCGACGTAAGAGGGGGTGGTTTTCGGAATATTTTTAATTTTGTTATTTTCGACAATTTGTTTACGAAAACTACATTCCCACATCTCTGTAACATATATTTTAAGTCTCTTAATCTATCTAATTTAGCCATCGTAGCCTCATATCTTAAATTTAAAGTTTCGACTGATCCTCTTGAAGGGTATGGTTTCAACCATGCTTAGAACAGATGGGGCAAGCATAGAAATAGCGTTCGTAAAACTCAAATACTTGATTAGTTTCTGAGCAAAAACCGTCCACTTTGACCCCATGAATTCTTGCTTCCTTCTGTTTTGCAACATGTTGTATATTGATACATCTTTGTAATTCTTCCCACACAAGCCATTGAGTAGTAATTATTGTACTTTGGGTGTCTCACTAATGGTAACCATTCTATGGTATTATTCCTATTGTATTCGGTTTTAACAAATTTCGTTTGAATACCATGTTACATGCAGAGGCTATTGTACAAGCTTCAGTAAAGAGACAGACGTTTCTACAATTTCAACATCAGAGACACAGTACTCAACTATTTTCTTCTGTAAATCAAATTCGTAATTCCTGTTGTCTTCATACCAGTTGATGGACATTTCTCAAGCATCCTCGTTCATGTTATCTGTGTCATAATATTCCACAGCTGGTAGCGGCCCTACATAATTTGCATTGGCATTAAGTATTGAATAAATGGGGAAAGTATCCCTTCTTAAAATTGTCTTGAGTCCAAATGCTTTAGGTAGTTTCGATAACACCATAGGGAAATAATTAAGGAAATCCAAAAAACTTTACGCCTCCTACTTTCATCATTACCATTTTCGTCCCACACATTACCAATTCAGGCTTCAAGTTTGTCTTTGTCAAAATGTGATTTAAAAGGATTGATCCATCGAACTTTTAAAAATTGTATGAGAAAACTATCACGTTCTTGAAATTTTGTTCTCAAAACAAACTCAAGAAATCACTCAAAGGCGTAGTCTAGGACTATATTTTCCGCAAGTATTTTCTTCTGAGTGTAAGAAAGCACTAAAGCCCTGCTTAAAAATGCACATATAGGAGGGACCCATCTTCCAGAATTATTTCCTGTTTTGTCTTCAAATCATAAAATATAAAAATTATCATCGGTTTTTGGTTCTCTTGTGTTCGGTTGCATATTGCAGAGGTGGTTGGCTGGTACATCGTCTTAGCGAATTTTACAGAAAATTACGTCACAGGTATGCTGTCTGTTACGCCTTACTGTTTTGAAACAATGTGTGCAACGTACAATTTCTTCACATACAGTACTTTTTCCTCCAGATCCTTGTTTTTTATGGTTATCAAAACATGTCTGTCCTCCAAATGTTCTACTACAATCATCACATTTTATTTTCAATTGATCTTGCGGGCATGTTGGGATTGACAAAAACATGGGCAAGTTCCTCCGCATCTATGGCTTTCTTTCACATTGTAAGATATATCACAGTCTTCATTGTAAGATATATCACAGACTTCACAGTAATAAATACAACAAAAAGTAGCAGTTAAAGATGTTATCACATTATAATGCTCTTCATGATATACAATTATATATAGAAATTCAAAGTGAGACCTTCACTTATGCCCTTGAAGATAACGTTACGTCCTTTGCTACCATAAATGTACACTACAATCTTATAATGTTGGAAGTACTGCTGAAACTTTTCAAGTTCTGGAATACCAACCCCACATTTGGAGATAGTAACACCAGTATCCTCCATCGGAGTTATGGCTCTTTGAGTTCGGATTTTTCTGGTATCTTTTAGAATATTTCTGTAATCTGGATCCTTATATAACGTGCGCTTTACCAACTACCAGAGCTCGGGGTAAGCACATATTGTCCTTATTATTTATGGATACAAGACCTCTGCGCATGATGCATTATTCTTGAAAGCTGTTATAATTTCTACCACTTCCTATAGGCATCCGCACCGAAGTTATTCCAAGACAAAACATTGTACTGAGACCACAACTATTTGATTGATATACACTAGCAATGACATCCCACACATAGTCAAATGTCATCTTCTCTATGGGTTGAAAATGGATCCACCCGTCACCTTTGTTAAATTCTTTGGATCAGAATGAAAATCCGGCTTGATCACCTGGTTGGAGGTCCACCGTTCCTTTCTCAATTACTTGATTAATAGCAAAGTTAATTCATTCGACGGAGTCTTTATTCTAAGGAACTGACTTTATTTTAAATTCTAATGTCCGTCGTCCCTGAAGACTGAATTTTTTCACTTTTTTCACAAAATCATTAATAAGTTCTGAAGCACTGATCAACTGTTTCGTACACCGACTATCGGAAGATTGACTGGATGAGCTAAAAATCACTCTGCTTATATATCACAGAAGGTCTACATTGATAAGATGCAACAGCTCTCTCTTTTGATATCGTGCGAATAAGCGTATAAAAAACCGATTGGAAATACAAATATTCGGAAAAATCTGATATATGTTGATTATCAGACAACAAAGTAATGAGGTACATTTTTTAAATTATGCTGACGGTTATAGTTTTCAAGCCGGATTGTTAACAATAGGGACACTCATGTTGATATACCTGACCAAAACGACGATTCTCCTTATCAAAGTCAATAGCAATAACAAATTTTTAAATTTTTCTGTTTCTACTATTAAATGATAGTCTTACCGAAGTGTATATAAGATGTTTACAAAAGCAAACGTAGATTGACAATTGATGTGATTCCAGCGAATTATATAGGGATTTGAGTAAATCACGTGACCATCGTTTATGCGTTATTTCGAGGGTCGCCATGTTAATCTTTATGAAGTAAACGTTGAGTTACAACAAGGATGCTTCCTATGTAACTATAGCACTTATCTCCTTATACGAGTTGTTATAACAACGAATTATGAGAGAGTGTCAGGTCAAAACCTTAAGTATATAATACAAATTACTAGGTCGATAAGAAAGCAGGGTATTTTGAACTCTTGTAGACAACACCAAATACCTAGCACTATCCTAAATCCTACAACATTAGCACACGACCTACTAAACCTACAAAATAAATTACAACTTTCCAACCACAGGTTAGCAATTCCAACATCAGACATTTATAAATTCTATCAACTTACACTGTGCGACTGCACATTTACCCAAAATAAAACTATCATCAATATAAAAGTACCAATAACACAGATAATCCAATCATGGAAAGTTTTCGAACTAACCACTACTACCTTTGCTTGGTCAAGCGAAACACGTGTTATTAATCACGATACTATCTTTCTGGAGGTCTCTAAGAATTCACAACAAATGAACAAATTAGACAAATTTCAGGAACGGGCTTACATCACTGTAAACCCTATTATGACAAACTTGGCTATCTACCTCGCTTTTCGGCAGATATTTTAAAAGATCCTGCATGTGCTAAGAAATTATACAAAGTTGAAGAAATTAATCACCACTGTCCCATGAATTTCCACAAATCCACAACAACTATTATTTCAGAAATTGAAGAAGAAACATGTCATTACCCATTCTAAAACCCCCACTCAAATTAAATGCCCCAGTAGAACCATCACATTTTCAGTCCAAACCTTCAGCTCATCCGGAGCGATAAATATCAACTTACCCTGCTATTGTCAACTAATGATGAAATATGAAGAATTAATACCTAAAAGATTCCCTTGCTTAGATACGTTTCCTCATCAAGCAACATTTTCTCACATCATACCAGCAGCCTGGTCTAACTTAAAATCATTTGTGCTTAACCCCAAGCATCAAGATAACTAACCTAAATTTCAAAATTTTTCAGAATGTCTAAATAGCAACTGGACACTAACACTCCCTCATTTCAATCTTTCATCCAGTAATGAAAAGATAGAAGAAATAACTAACAGTATGAGGGAATATAGTAAATTTTCTTACTCAGATTCCTATGGTTTACACAGTGACACAATATTTTTAATATGGAACTCCATATTATCTATAGCGAATGCATATATTATTTGTAATGGAAGAGGCCTGACACTCCTCCCAGGGGTAGTAGTCACGCCAACCAACGGTGAGAACAATACTCCTATTCATCGTGATGTTTTCATTGGTACTATATGCGCCTCATTGGGATGATTCATTCATTGCATACCTTCTGGTTAAATATTTTCTTTGTTGGTGCAATCGCCTTAAAAAACCTAGAATAGAAAAAATTATGAAACAAACACACCCGCAGTAAGTAATCTAAGAGACTCACAATGTAGAAATCGATACATTATAGAGGTTGAAGAAGATATTTCAACCCTCGCACCAGGTGATCATATTAATTGCACTTTGCACAATGTAGAGAATGATAGTCAATAAAAAGTAGATTAAAGTTAATTTTCAATAGGTACGTGTCATAATTTAAAATGGGAATTAAGTAAAATATTCAATATAATTAAACTGAGCAAACGAAATGAGCCCATTTCAAATTCAAAAAATACCACATCGTTGGGTTATTTAAGTTAATAATTTCGTAGATTATTAAATAAATATCCTACACAATTGGTAACTTGTAGTATTGCTATATTAGCACAGCATAAGAAAGTACTAGTACATAGAAAGTAGTAGATAAAAGGATAAGATTTTTGTTTAATCATCCTTTGTGTTTAGTTAGAAAGAACTACAAAATATTTTTTTATAAAAAGAGGTGATGCATCACCCTGAATACGCAAGACATTTAGCAGGCCTTATGTTATACAGTTAATAAGAAGCAAAAGAAATAAATAAATCGTGCAAGATACAAGTAATTTTCTAAAATAAAGTATTATAAATATGTCGATCAACGTAAATGAAATTTTTTTCTCCTCTGCGAGCGTTGATTTAGGTATTTAAACCAACGCAACAATATAAAAACTCAATTAAAGGAACAAGGAGAGACACATATAAGTTATATACATTTTATTTTTCAAGAATGTAAAACTGTTACTGAAAAAAAAACAAAAAAAAAAAAAGAGGGGGTAAAGGGATAAAAGGCCTAATAACCTCATATCCAGAATTAGGGATATAATTGTACTAAATAGTCTGTTCGCACGTTATCATTTTCAATAAAACATCAAGGGATGTTAATTTATTAATTAATTCTTTTTTTGTGTTGTTAAAAAGATAGGATTCTATAATAATTAGCAAGTATTTCTTTTAAGTCAATAATTATGAACTGGAATTTTACTTATAGTTTTGAAATAGCTTATCATTATTTTTTTACTTATCAAACCTTTATTGTTTGTTTAATGTAAATTACTATGATGCACACGGAGTACTGACCATGGAGCAGTAAAACCATCCCACACCACACAACAATTCTAGGAAGGGTTAGGACCTTCCAAACCCATAATAGTGATTATAATGCTGTGACAAAAACAAAAAGCCCAAAGTGAAGTTCCGATGTCCAACGGAAAATGAGCCAGTTTCCAGCAAATTCAGTACAAGCTTCGCTTTCTGTTAAGCAACTATAAAGGGACAAAGTTCTTGGCTACTTTCCTATTTTTGCACACACTGCAAATCAATTTCGCCACGTTTTCATACGCCCTAGTCTAACAAAAGTACATTTTAACTGAGATGGAATGGAATCAAATTTTAATCGAGTAACAAAAATTTTCACCTATTGAAAGTTTACCCTGGTCTTCATAGACGGTACCTAGAAAACAAATGATAGAGCTTTATACATTTGTTAGCTACTTACTTAAATAAAACCAATTAAATAAGTACTCACCTCCTGACCAGACCAAAACATCACTGAAGGCCCCCAGTTACAAGCAGCACGAACAGTATTTGGCGTGATAATCTCCATGGGACGTTGCTTACAATTACTGCAGCACAGAGGAGATAATTCCAAGGAATCAGACAAAAAAACCGCGTTATGTATTCAGCATTATGCAAAGACAGTTGATAATTGTATTAATCTTATAAATGAAATGATATTCTGTGTTGTGTATAAACCGAGGTTTTGGCCAACCTATCCTAGAATTGCCAACCGCAATACCGTGGAATTGAAAGTAACTAGGTCAATAATTTATTATATGGTGGTTTGTACTTAACGCAGGACCGGACTCAGGAGAAATCATTGTTTCAAAATGTGTGCCAAAAAACTATAATAATTTATTTACATGAATTTTGTGTTGGTTTTTCATCGTTTTACCAATATTTGTATACAGTAGTGGTATTATATATCTACACAAAAGGTGTATATATATTTTTTTTAAATATTTTTGTGTGGATGTATTTTACCTTATTTGATAATTTTTATTTTTACTGAACGTATGTATAATGTATTTGTACAATGTAACGTACAATGTAAAAAGCTGGAGGCCAGCTTTGTCAGGTGCGGGAGACGTGTCAAGAAAACTGTTAAGTTCTAACAAAGTCACTTATTGGCATATTCTCTGTAGGTAGGCTTAACTGATTCCCAAATCTAGTAAAACAATTTTCATATCTTTCCCAAATTAATTTAATTTATATTATTTAACGTACGGTATATTGCAATTTATCACTTAATTAGAATATATTAAGGAAGCCCGATTTCATGTTTCAAACACATAATAATTTATGAAACTAACTTAAATATAAATTATATTCGACCTATGTGGAAAGTGCCGATTAAGCGCATAGCATTCATATAAATACGCGAACGTCAATTATGGAGGGGCAGTCCACTGGCGTCCGGGCACAACTTCTCCACAAAGATGAGTAGGTAAGAGTAGTTTCATTTTTCTATTTAATAATTTTTACCTTTAATAATTTTTACCACGTTTTTTGGGTTAAATAAGTGTTTGTAGAAGTGATAATAATTAATTTATTTAAAAAAGGGTAACCTCCCCTTATCAAGCTCCGCCAGATAGTGACAGCTTTTTGTTGTATTTATTACTGTGAAGACTGTCATATACCTTACAATGTGAAAGAAAGCCATAGATGCGGAGAAACTTGCCCATGCTTTTGTCAATCCCAGACATGCCCGCAAGATCAATTAAAAATAAAATCTGATGTAATAGATCATTTAGAGGACAGACATGTTTCGATATTCATAAACAGCAAGGATCTAGAGGAAAAAGTACTGTATGTGTATAAATTTTACTTTAAAACAATAAGGCGTAACAGACAGCATAACTGTGATGAAATTTTCTCTAAAATTTGCTGACTTGTATCAGCCGACCACCTTTGCAGTATGCAACCGGGCACAAGAGAACCAAAAAACCGATGACATACTTTTTATAATCAAATAGAATAATAGTATCCGTATGTATATATTAGTTAATACGTAGTCAGTGTAATGGAATAAAAATAAAAGACGGTTATTTTCATTTTGTCGACGTTTCGATTTATTTTTTATCTTCTTCTGGACTAAAAATAATAAAAAATTATAACTTACAGTACTGTGGGTTACAAAACTGGTAGATAAAAATAGAAGTAAGATTTTAATATAATTTAACAATTATTCACACATTAATTATGAATTGACTTGATTAAAATATAAAACAATTAAAATCGGATAACATACAAAAACATTTTTTATAAAATTTTTTTAAAAAATTTCTTGAACATTAAATATAAAAATAAACATAAAAATACGTAATATCCTTACCTTAAGTGAAACAAACCTCCAAAATTCACATTTCACAGATGAAAGTGTCGTAATCATAAAACAACAGAGTTATAATAACCAATGTAAACAATCGGAATGTAACAATTATTGACAGTAAATCTCAGTGCGAATGTCACCATATCATTTATGACAATAAACTAAGGATTCAATTGTAGTTGATACAAGAACTTCATTCAGTGATAGAAATCAGTAAAGAAATAGTAAAAAATAATATGTTAAGATAACAATCAGAAAAATGTATAAAGGATTATTAATAACAATAATAATAACAATAAAATAAATGAAAATGATTAGGTTTTAGGAAGATGGAATTGTTAAATATTTTTTAATTAAATTGTTACAACAACACTTAAATGTTCAGTGTCAGTTTTTGATGTAGGTTAATAAAAATCATTTCACTAAAAAGTCTCTTATGGTAATTACTTTCATGATCTAAAACGCTAACATTATCAAAATTAAAATTATGGTCACATGAAAAATGGTGGTGAGCTAGCATAGTTGTATCTGTCTTATTCTTATATTTTTCTTTACATGAATTAATATGTTCACTAGTTCTAGCTTTTAAAAGTTGTTTGGTTTGACCAATGTAAGATTTATTACAGTCTAGACAAGGAATTTTATACACAACGTCAGACTGGAACCCCATAGGGAGTTTATCTTTCATTGAAGAAAATATATTACCCACTTTTTTAGTGTGATAGAAAACTAAATTAATGTTTTCATTATATAACATGCGTTTAAAATTTTCTGATAAACCTTTTGCATAGGGAATTTTTATATAGATTTTATTTAAATTATTATTATCATCACGAAGGGATGTAGAAGAGTCATTGTTATAACCTAAAATATAATTTATTCTTAGAGATGATAATTTTTTGTTTTGACACCAGTTTTTTTCTATTTCAAGGTAAATTTTATAAACAAAAAAGAAGGTACAGCTATGGGTAATCCAGCTAGCTCTATTTTAGCCAACATTGTAATGGAAGCATTATTACATATACTATTTTGATTCACCTACACTTTAGTATACCTTTATGTAAAATTTATGTAGATGACATTATTATGTCCATCCCTCAAGAAGAAGTTAATAATATTTTAGGTTATTTTAATAGTTACCATAATAATATCCAATTTACACTTGAAATTGAACAAAACAAAATGATCCCTTTCTTAGATCTTACTTTCATAAGAACTGATGAACAGCATATTATGAGTGATTGGTTTGAAAATGAAATTAACTCGGGGAGAATTCTTAACTATTTTTCTGCACATCCATTAAAACAAAAATTAGACATCGTTAAATCTATGAAAAATAGAATTTTAAAATTAAGTAATAACGAATTTCATGAACGTAACTTAGTTGCCTTTAAAAACAAATTAATAAATAATGACTACCCTAATAAATTATGTAATATCATTATTAACACTAACAATGACTCTTCTATATCCCCTCGTGATGATAATGGTAATTTAAATAAAATCTATATAAAAATTCCCTATGCAAAAAGGGTTATCAGAAAATTTAAAACGCATGTTATATAATGAAAACATTAATTTAGTTTTCTATCACACTAAAAAAGTAGGTAATATGTTTTCTTCAATAAAAAAAGATAAACTCCCTATGGGGTTCCAGTCTGACATTGCGTATGAAATTCCTTGTCTAGACTGTAATAAATGTTACATTGGTCAAACCAAACAACATTTAAAAGCTAGAACTAGTGAACATATTAATTCATGTAAAGAAAAATATAAGAATAAGACAGATACAACTATGCTAGCTCACCACCATTTTTTATGTGACCATAATTTTAATTTTGACAATGTTAGCGTTTTAGAGTATGAAAGTGATTACCATAAGAGACTTTTTAGTGAAATAATTTTTATTAACCTACATCAAAATGTAGTTAATAAAAAAACTGACACTAAAAATTTAAATGTTGTTTATAACAATTTAATTAAAAAATATTTAAAAATTCCATCTTCCTAAAACCTAATTATAATTCATATTTTTTTTCATTTACTTTATTATTATTATTATTGCTATTAATAATCCTTTATACATTTTTCTGTTTGTTATATTAACATATTATTTTTCACTGTTTTTTTTACTGATTTTTATCTCTGAATGAAGTTCTAGTATCAACTACAATAATTGAATCCTTAGTTTATTATCTTAAGTGATATGGTGACATTCGCACCGAAATTTACTATCAATAATTATTACATTCCGATTGTTTACATTGGTTATTATAACTCTGTTGTTCTGTGATTACGACACTTTCATCTGTGAAATGTGAATATTGAAGGTATGTTTCACTTAAGGCAAGGATATTACGTATTTTTATGTTTATTTTTATTTTTTTTTTTTTTTTTTTTTTTTTTTTTTTTTTTTTTTTTTTTTTTTTTTTTTTTTTTTTATCCCTTTATTTTTTTTTTTTTTTAAAATTTTTTTTTTTTTTTTTCCCCCCCTTTTTTTTTCTTCATTTTTGGGGGGGGGGGTGGGCCCCCCCCTTTTTTTTTTTTTTTTTGTCTAATGTTCAAGCAATTTTTAAGAAATTTTTATAAAAAATTTTTTTGTATGTTATCCGATTTTAATTGTTTTATATTTTAATCAAGTCAATTCATAATAATGTGTGAAAAATTGTTAAATTATATTAAAATCTTATTTTTATTTTTATCTACCAGTTTTGTAACCGTACAGTACTGTAAGTTGTAATTTTTTTTTAATTGTAGTCCTGAAGAAGATTAAAAAATTAATCGAAACATCGACAAAGTGAAAATAACCGTCTATTATTTTTATCCGATTACACCGACTACGCATTAACTAATACTTTTTATATTTCATGATTTGGAGACAGAACAAGAAAAAATGATGGATAAATTCTGGAAGATGAAGCCTGAATTATTGATAATGCGTGGGACGAAAATATTAATGATGAAATTAGGGAACGCAAAGTTTCTGGATTCCCTTAATTATTTCATTATGGCGTTATCAAAACTGCCTAAAGCATTTGGACTCTGAGACAGTTTTAAGAAGGGTTACTTTCCCTATTTATTCAATACTAACGCCAACGAACAGCTACCAGCTGTGGAATATTATGACTCAGATAATATGAAAGAGGATGCTAGAGAAATGTTCCCCAACTGGTATGAAGAGAATAGGAATTATGAATTTGATATGCAAAAAGTAATAGTTAGGTACTGTGTCTCTGAAGATGAAATTCTGGATGCTGCATATCTTAAATTCCGCGATCAGCTGCTTGATACCGGAAACGTTTTTCCCATTACTAAGGCTTGTACAATAGGCTCTACATGTAACAGGGTATTCAGATGAAATTTGTTAAAACCGGATACAATAGGAATAATCTCAAAGAATGGTTATCATTGGCGAGACAACCAAAGTATAATTACTCCTCAACGGCTTGTGTGAGAAGAATTACAAAAATGTATCAATATACAACATGCAACAGAAGGAAGCCAGAATTCATTTAGTCAAAGTGGATGGTATTTGCTCAGAAACTAATCATATATTTTAGTTTTATGGATGCTGTTTCAATACTTGCCTCACCTATTTTAAGCATGGTCGAAACGATTCCCCTTCAAGAGGATCCGTCAGAAACTTTAAATTTCAGAAACCAGGCTACGATGGCTAAATCAGACAGATTAAGCGACTCAATATATGATGTGTTAGAGATGTGGGAATGTAGTTTTCGTAAACAAATGATCGAAAATAACGAAATTAACGAATATTCAGGAAGTCATCCTCTTACTTCGACACTTCTAAATCCTCGGGATGCCTTTTATGGTGGGCGAACAAGTAACACCTATAAATATTATAGCATTAAAGAGGAAGAGAAAATAAAACACGTTATTATGTGTTCCCTCTATCAATGGGCATCCAAATACGGAAAGTTGCCTATCGGTTACACAAAAATGTTTATAGGAAAAGAGTGTGAACAGCTAGATCTGAATCATACAGAAGGTCTTATAAAGTGTAAGACCTAACCCCCTCAGGAGCTCTACCACCCCGTGCTACCTATAAAGATACCTGATAAATTTATGTTCATTCTTCGTCGGGCTTGTGGCCAGACAATGAACTAAGTTGCCTGCAACCACACGGAAGAAGAAAGAGCCCTCGTCGGATCGTGGGTCATCAACGAAGTGTTAAAGGCTCTCGAAAACGGTTACAAAAACTTCATACATACAAAATTTGGAACTATATCGTACAGCAGTTTGAAAATAGACAAATCTTCCTGGTTTGTTTACCGCCATGATGACAAATTCATTCAGTTCAAACAGCCTTCAGGATTTTCTAAGCACTGCAATACGAAAGAGAAGCAAGAGAAATATATTGAGCAGTTTCTAGAGAAAGAGGATGTAAAGATGGATATTTACGAAATTATAGAAAACCCTGAACTAAGATCCCCAGCCAAACTAATTTTACATCCATTTTGGGAAATGTTTGGTCAGAGAGAGAACCAATCAAGGACGAAAATAACGAACAGCACCGATGAATTCTTTAATATGTTTACCAACCCAATATTAATTAATAGTGATCTAGATGTTAATGATAATAATGTCGTTGTCAATTATGGAAATGAGAGGTGAAGTGTATGATCCACTGACTACAATTAATGTCGTTATAACTGCGTCTTAAACTTTATAGTTATCTTGAAAAGTTATAAAATGATGAATTATTATGACACAGACTCTGTTATTTACATATCAAGGGAAGTAGCATTCGACGTCCCTACTGGAGAATTTATAGTATTTATCGGTGACATGACAGATGAATTGGAATGTTGTGGCACCTGTTCGTACATTACCGAGTTTGCTAATGGAGGTCCTAAAATTATGCATACCTTTTGTATTCACCAAATTCAGAAAAATGTCATAGAGTATGCAAGGTGAACGGAATAACCTTAAATTATTCGGCTTCCCAGTTGGTCAATTTGAAAACGCTTAAGTAGAAGATTTTAGAACCAAACCACCAGAGCCAGTTTATATTCTGTTCAAAAATGTTAGAAGGGACCATGAGGTTATAACTAGAAAAGAAAGAAACATTTATTGTTCAAATTCTACCAAAAGATAATTTTATGACTATGGCTCTGTACCTTATGCTTGTCTAATTTATTTTATGTTTATCCTGTTAACTATTACTATAACCATGTAAACATTTATTTGTTAATATTTATAATTATTAATATTATTTATTCTGTGATATCTTGAAATTTATGTATTTACCCATTTTGTAAATATCTTAAATGACATTTTAATAATAACACTACACCGTAACAATTGTAATGAACCCCCCAAAAAAAACTTACAGAAAGTTATTAGGACTATATGAAAGTGAATTATAACAAAAATAGTTATAGTAGTAAAAAGTCACCCAAGATATTTCTGGCATGTCTGAGTCTGTGTTACTCAGACTGCCAGGCGCCTTTACTGTGACGTCACTGTCTGGACAAAGCGACTCTTACAATACGTACATTACCTCATTGAGACTGATGCCACTGGACGACTTGCAGGGGGCATCAAATAATATTCGGAGTTTTGTAGTAGTACTGGACTTCTTTTATCACTGGATGGTGTGGAATGTAGTATTTCTTGTCAGTCATTTGGGTTGGAAGAACTCCTTTCATATGACCAAGTCTTAGGTATTCCCGCATGAATTCTTCATATTGTCTGGCAAGTTCTTTATCTTTGTAAAGCTTCTTCTCTAATTGCAGCAATCTTGCCATTGCTTGGGGTTTACATTCTCCTAGTAACAACGGATTGTCTTTAAGAGGGAGCTGGACGGTATAAGTTCCATCAGCGTTTCGACTAATGGTTCTGGAAAAATGTTTTTCGCATGCTGTGTCATCTGGGGAGAGTATTCTTTGCACTCAGACTTCTTCTATATCCCAAAACTTTGTTAGCTGCTTGTCCTCCTTTGTACGGCTGATCATACTAGTGACCTTGACATTGTCATGTCGGGTCTGTCTAACGTTGCCAGACAATATCCATCCCAGTTTTGTTTGTTGAGCTAGGAGACCATTTTTAGTTTTCTGCAACCCTTATAGTAAAATTTTTCCAAACTCTTCGGCGGCGAAAATTGCATCTATTGGACCAGGTCTCTTATATTTTCATATATTGGCATCATTTGAATCAATTTCGTTAGTACTAGGAAATTGACGTTTATGGAGAAAGTACTAGGAAATCGTGGATATACTTCAGCTTGAATTTTGGTAGTTGATATCTTGGGTTGTCGTCCTAGTCCAGTTATTTCTGATCTAATCTTTTGCCTGGTATTAGCGAGTGATTGAGCTGCTCTTTCTGTTATAAATGGCGACTGAGAGCCAGAGTCAATTAACAAATATTCTAGGGTCCCTGATGATGACTTGATGCAAACCAGGGCCTTCGTCAACTGTGTGATCATGTACCTCAAGTTTTCTGCTGAAAGATGACTGTTTTTCCCAATGTGGTTCTGTCTACTCCGTTGCCATAATAGTATGTGTAGCAAATTGTTAGCACGAGAGGTGTTACCTCTATCTGGTCTTAATGTGGGTTCTTTATGTAGCATTGTGTGATGCTGACGACCACAGGTATGGCACCGCAATTGACTTCGGCATTTGTCTTTGAAGTCATGGCTCAGACAGTTGAGACAGCAGCGTCTGTCTTTTGCTGCTTGAATCTTCCCATTGGTAAGTAGTTAAATTTCGGAACTTAGGGCAGGTATAGATGAGATATTATTGCTTGCAATAGCTACAGAAGTTAATAATGCTGGTAGTGTATTGGCCAATATGCCTGCTGCTGGACTTTATCTTAGTCTATCATCTCATTGAAATCTTGGACTATATGTGGGGTCTTAAGGAACTGTTCATGCAAACTATTGATTTCTGCATCCCATTTTCGGGTTATGATGCGAAAGACTAATGGCCCCCAGGATGTAGTGTCAATTCCTACGTTCTCAAGTGCCATCAGACATTCCGTAGTAACATCGTGTAGTTGCCTTAATTTATGCATAGATTCATCTTGTATGGATGGTATATCCAGGATTTTGTCGATTAACTTGGATACCAAAAGTCGGTTGTTTTGGTATCGTTTCTGAAGTAGTTCCCAGGCGGCATCATAGTTGACATCTGTGATTTGGAGATGTTGAATCATTCTGCTGGCTTCACCTCGGACATGAATATTAAGATACTGCATCTTCTCGATATTGGATAGGGACTTGTTTGTATGGATAACTTTAAAGAATATGTATAAAAGGTAGGCCAATGCTCGTAATCTCCGTTGAAAAATGGAATTATTTTAGAAAGCTGAAGGTTATTTGATTTGGTTGTATCAATGGTAACATAGTAGAGAAAACTCTCTACTGCTTCTTCGTATGCTTGTTCGATAGTGTGGTACTCCTTGTCTATGAAATAGTTGGACTAGAAACTGCTTTCGTGGACCATCATTTCCTCATTAAGGACTTGGATGGAACTTCATTGCTCCTTGTCTTTTGCAGTAGTGATTCATAACAAATTTTTGGTTGAATTCAAGCAACTCCTGTTTAATGAGATGAATGGTCCAGTCGAGTTGCTGGATTGAAAAAAATGTCTCTCGCTTAGGTGCATCGACCGCTTGCCTTCTTCTCTGGAACTCTCTGCTTCTATATTCATTGTCGCTTTTGGGTGCTCCTAAAAGTACGTTTTAGTTTCTTCGTATTTGTTCTGTATTTGGTTGTACGAGTAGTAGTTGGACTGAAAGTACAGGTGCTATGGAAAGTCCAGCGTCCGTATTTTGGTGTGGATTTTTTTGCCTTTCTCCAAATGTCTTCTATCGTGGCCAGCCTACTGGATATGTAGGTTTCTGTTTTCCTTGACGAAGAATCTTTCTTTGCTTTGGTGAGAATCTGTGCGATTTGTTTGCCCAGATCCCCTTGCTGGAGGGCTAATTGGTTCATCAGTCTATGGAAGACATCTTATCGTGTCTTATGATAAACTTGTTGAGTTTAAGTTTACATTCGGGACCAGTGGACCATAGGTCGCTGGTTCACATCCGACTCGAAGGACTAATGTATGTTCGTGACCAGTTGCTTCTTAGGGCTCAAAGGGACCACTGGCGGAGACGTAGATTAAAAGTTATTTATACAGCAGGAACTCTGACTGTATGGTTTGTGGGGGTTCATATTCCCTGGACGCAGCCTCACGTCCTGTATTACGCTTGGAAAGGAGTATTAATGAGTAACACCAGAAGAGTCGTTGAAACTGATTTATTAAGAAACAATAAATAGCGTAATACACCTAATGAACTTGTCCTAGTAAAACTGCTAGCAAAGAATGCAACGTTTGCATTAGTTGCATTATTTGCTGGTTTTGTTTTGATTACTATGAAATAAGTTTGACCTGGTTTATAAACGAAATATGATAGAAATAATATGATGAAAAAAAATGTATGGTTAAATGATTAAACATACTCTTGTAAATGCGAGTCCAGACAGGTACCCTTACACTCGCTAATTATCAATAGTACTTGATTAAAATTTGATTGTTTTATTAACTTTTGCTAATAATGATATAAAATAAAATTTTTAAATAGTGGTCTTATTACTTAAAAAAAAATGCAGGAACACAAGGGAAAATAATTATATAAATACCATGAAAATGGTATGTCTAGCAATACAAAAAAAATGCTATTCTTAGTTATTCGTAATAGAAATCGCCCAAATCAGTGAACATGTGACGTCAAACCCAATTAACAAGCACGGGAGAAACGATTTTTACGAAAGCTGTTATGATTCTTTTTCCAAATAAATTTCAACTACTGTTAATAAGACCTTTAATCTATGATTTTAACTAAATTAATCATTTCCTTTTAATAGATATAGCGCAGCGCACTTTGTGACGTCAACCCAATTAACAATCACGGGACGGTTGCTGATTATTTTCCAAAAAAATTTAGATATTGGTAATAGCTCAAATGTATGGTTTTAACAATTTTTTTTGTGGACACGCATATTAGCAGGTAGAACTATAAAAGAATGAAGGAAAAAGTGACATTTTATTAGTAGAATTGGAAAATTCGATTTAACTTTTAGTCGCATAAATGGTCGGTGTTATTGTTTATGCTCAATTTGGAATTAAAACAAATGTGTTTGTGCAAGAAAAGGGCAAAATTATACATGACATTAAAAAGTAATTTAAAATGACTATTATTGAAAATGGAGTAATTAATAAATGTTTAATTATTTAAATCACAATTATTATACATTTGGGAAAGAATAACTACTGTCTCGTAAAAACTAATACATTCTATTCAAAATTGCCTTAATGTTAACCAGTGAACGCCCAAGATTCTGATTTCTTTATTCGATACGGATTCGTTTTTGTGTCCTTGTTTCTGCCTTACCAAATTATATCTATTATCTCTCTATTACGAGGAGAAATTACTATCGCATCGAATGTTCAGAATTTAACTGCTGTTCAGAACCAAGACTTTTTTGTTTATAGTCCTTGGTTCAGAACGGGTAGATGCAGATACCGGCGATTCTTTTCACACACGTTCTCAATGTGTGACATGATTAACAACAGCACTCTTAAAATAATTTTCATAACAACGGCTAAAGTTAGAAAAGATAAATATTGTGATTAATGTATTATCGTGTTGATATTAGTTTAAACATATGTTGTCAGTTGTAAAAATAAATAGAAATAAGGAGGCATCAATGTTTCTTCTGTTCTTAAAAATTCGGATACATATTTGACTAGTGTCGTTGTTGACATTAAGTAAATCGAGGATAAGTTTGGCTTTGGTTTAAATGCGTTGTTCTCTTTATGCTTTTATTTCAGTTTTGCAATATTTTAATAGTGCCTAAAAGTGCTTTTTTGTTATTAAAATAGTTCTTGTCAAAGCTTGGATTTTGTTTACAAATAAAGTTGGGTGAGTAATTGTTCTTATTTAGTGAATGAATTGTGTTACTGATTTGAACTCGTTCTTTCATCTTAATTCATACAAATTGAAATTGTCAGTAGCATTTTATAAGTTTACTGTTCATCGAAAAATTTGGTTTTAATTGTATGTCCCATACGAAACACTTAACACTGACGTAGTTTTCCACAAAACACCAAAATACTATATACAACATATGACGCGCGTTTCGCCAACCAAGTTGGCATCATTTGGAGATTATTAAAACTACTTAAAATAACTAGCAATTTTAATCATCTCCAGATGATGCCAACTTAGTTTGCGAAACTAGCGTCGAATGCAGTTTATAGTGTTTTGGTGCTTCCTGGAAAACTGCATCAAAGGTTCCAACCTACTTCAGGACGAAACACTTAAAAGAAATGTTAATTGGTGCAAGAAAAAGGTAAAATTGAATATTTCTTACATTAATGGGTATTTTAAAATGTTTAAAAATTATTTCAAATGGAGCAATTAATCGCTTAAGTAGGTAATTATTTCATCCAAAATTATTACATGTCCGGAAACGAACTTACTGCTAGGTGATAAATTGTATAAGAAATGCGGCAAAGCTACTTCAAGCCAATACACCATTTCAGATAAAATGAAGAATGTTCCTAGTAATCAGAAATTCTAAAACAGTTTCATCGTATTTTTTGGAAATCGATAAATTAATTTTACGTGGGAAATAAGTTAAGAAAAAATGTGTCAGTGGGTTTCTACAGATGTCAAGAATCGGTGGTTTAAATATAACTACACACTTAAGACTCACCGTGTATAAACGCTTAAAAGAAACATTAGCGTAACCCTAACATTATGTCATACACATACAACACAATGTCATGTCTTACACGTGACATATATAAATTAGTGCTTGCTTTACTGGAACGTCTAGTAGTAAGTAACAGATGACACTGAGAAGTTGGTTCGACGCTTATACTATAAGGTCTTATGCAATAGCATTCTCTTGACTTTTAACCCCGTACTTTTATTAGCACATATTTCAAGTGGATCTGTCTTTCTCACTGATAACCCTCTAAAAACCTTTAAATCTTTAGGAAACCCAATCCATTATCGTGACACACAAAAACTGTATTACATTCAAATATACCAATTAAGTTCAAGGGCATTATCATTTTCTAATTTTTGGTGCAGTTGGTTATTGTCGTAATTAGATCGTATTTGTTTAACTCAATGACATTTTAATACAATTTTAAAGATCGTAAAACATAGAGTAATTTAATTTAATGCTTCAATACAAGATATTCTTCTATTTCATATTATTTTTCAAATAGAAATAGGAATGCTTATGACAAATAAATTCCTATTGGAATCAATGTCAATCAGCACCAATTAAACTATCATTTTTCCCATGTATACAGTCCAGCAAATAAATAACAACAGGCACACATTGAAAATTATTTTTAAGAGATTAAAAAGCTCCAAAGGAAACACCCACATATTATTTTGGGCTTCAAAATTATTTTACTTATCAATCTGCAGAAAATGCTACTAAACCATATTTAATAATAGTATAATATTAAGTTAACATGTGTCCTGTGGTCAAGAATATTGAGTTTCTGAAAACAGCCAATATGCTAGTGTTTTATTGGTATTTTTTTTATTTCTGGAAGAACATTTGTCTTCATCTAAAATGAATTTAAAATATAATAAATAAACTACAGAAATTAGACTTACTTAGATTAGAAACTGTTAATGGATTTTGAGTCTCGATGCAAGTAATACTGCAGTAATTAGTTAAGAATATAATAAGTATAATATATCACGTCCTAACCGTTTTAATCAAATCTGTAAATAATATAAATTTACTGTGTCGAATTTATGCGGTGATTGTGACTCACCCGTTGATAAAAGTTAGAAACCTGCAATTTCTTGATTTACGTATTTGATGTTAAATACTTCGTTTTTAAAAAGCAAATAATTCGAAAAACAACCAACTTTATCATTCGTATTTAAATTTACAAGTAATGTATGTGTTTTTTTATGGGTTCAAAACAAAAAACATGAAAATTTAGTTTTATAAGCTCGCGAGAGATAAATGAAACTGTACTCATAATTTTTCCTATATGCAATGAGATGGCGAGAAAGAGCGACTTACCCTGTAGATTATACAGCTCCCAGTCTTCCAAGTTAGAGAGGGCCCTCTAATCTTGAGGAATAATAATCTCTGGTTCGAGAAAGCAGACACGGAAAGAAGTCCACACTAGTTATTTAATTATTTAACAGGGTGTAAATGTTAGATTCACACCTCCAATGATACACACAAAGTTAGAGATTAGTTAAAACAGTAATAAACACTATAATCCCGCGAATATTAACAATTAGGGGCGTTTTCAGATTTTTATGGCGTGCGTCACATTAATTACTGACAAGACCCATGTCACTATGATTTCTGGGAATAGTCGGACAAAGCCACCTCATTGTGACGGCGTATAAATGCGGGTACACAAAAACTATATGAAATAAAAAGCCGGTATTTTAAGAGCAAAAAATACAAATATAGAACTAAATTAAATGATAATTATGATTATTATAAAGCAATATTTATTAAGTAAGAAAAAAAAGAATTAAAACATAGATGAAAACGGAACATTTCGGCCCACCAGTTAATGCTCTTTTTAGAACACCATTAATAGTGTAGACATTAGCTACTCTCGCTACCCCATCGGCACCTGGATATAGATTACGGTTGCGGCCTAGACGCCACTTCAGCGGAGGAGTAGAATCCTCTTTAATAAGGACAAGTGTACCGATTTCGGGAGAAACAGTGGAATTTAACCACTTGCTTCTTCGTTGCAAAGTGTGAAGATACTCGCCCTTCCAGCGACTCCATAGATCTTGATGAATTCTTTGAAAAAGCTGCCAGCGATTAAGTCGGTTGATGGGTATATTCATTAAATCAGAATCTGGCGCGGTAGTAAGACGCTCCATTGTAAGAAAATGACCAGGCGTTAATACAGATAAATCATTCGGGTCCAAACTAAGAATTGCTTCAATTTGGCATAGAATTGTATAGAATTCTTCATAACTCAATACTTGATCACCAATAACTCTTACCAAGTGTTTTTCATAGATTTAACGCCCGCTTCCCAGAGACCTCCAAAATGAGGCGCAGAAGGAGGAATAAAATGTCACTCTATGGACTCTGATAAAGCTGCATTGTGAGTTAAGTTAATAAGATCTTTATTTGCCTTAACAAAACACGTACTGCTGTCACTATATAAATGACTAACGCGTCCACGACGAGCAATAAATCTGCGTAAGGCAGCTAAAAATGAGTCTGCGGTTAAATCGGAAACCAACTCAATATGAATGGCTTTGGTAGCCAAACATATAGATAAACAAATATACGCTTTGTAAGTTTTAGCACCGCGGGATTTACTAAGCGTTAAGACTATTGGACCAGCATAATCGACATCTGTATTAAAAAAGATTTATTAGGTAGAACACGAGGAGAGGGTAAATTTCCCATAATGGGTTCAAAAGGTTTAGGCTGAACTTTAAAACACCTTATACACTTTGACAAAACATGGCGAAATGCGCGCTTAACAGATAAAATCCAAAAGTTTTGGTAAAGTGAAAACTGAACTGTTTGAATTCCTGCGTGAAAATATTTTAAATGTACATTTTCAATAATTAAATAAGATAACCTACTTTGGCGAGGTAACAAAGCTGGATGCTTTTTATCGTATGAAAGTGCTGAGTGATGTACTCTTCCTCCCACTCTAATAATATTTTGGTCATCAATGAAGACATTTAATTTTTTGAAAAGGTTTTGGCAGTTTGTGATTATGATTAATTTTATAAATTTCTTCAGAAAATGTTATTTGTTGCTCGCGTTTTATTAAAGTTAATAAAGCGTTGTGTAATTCTGTAAAAGACAAAAATTCCGCTATTTTATTATTAGGAAATCGGCAATTATTTATGAAACGTAGAATATAACCTAAAATACGCTTGATTTATTCCAAAGACGAACGACTTTTCAAAAGCATGTCTAAAAAGTTGTGAGTGTCATTGTTTGTGGCGTTGAGTGTAATTATTTTCGCTTCTATATTTATTTCAGTGCTATTAGAAAGTTTTAATTTTAAATCAGGCTCAGTATTAGGCCAGTATTCACTGGACTCTTTTAAGAAATCAGGTGCGGCCCACCATAGCGAATTAGTTAAAAGTTCCGAGGGAAAAGCTCCCCGCGAAGCGACATCAGCGGCATTTTGACAAGACACGACATGATATCAATTTTGTGGATCTGTTCGTTCTTGTATTAAACTAACCCTATTACTAATAAATGGTTTCCACCTATGTGGATGTGACTTTATCCACGCAAGCGTGACTGTGGAATCAGTCCAACAGTAGATTTTGCTAAAAGATATTTGAGAATAAGTTTTAATAATAAAATCAACTAATTCAGATAATAACACAGCAGCGCACAATTCTAATTGGGGGATAGAAATAGTTCTTAACGGGGTCACTCGAGATTTAACGCAAATGAAATAAGTAAAATATTCATTATCTTTATAAACGCGTAAGTATGCGACAGCGGCGTAACCACGTTCACTCGAATCATAGAATCCGTGAAGTTCAATGAATGAGTCAACTGTTTGATAAATATTAATAAGTCTAGAAAATTTTAAATTAGAAAGTAGAGGCAATTCATTTTTATAGCGAGTCCAAACTGGTACAATATCATTAGGGGGTTCATCATCCCAATCAAGACCTAAAACCCATAATTTTTGAACTAAATATTTTATTGAAAACGTAATCGGTGTTAAAAAACCAAGAGGGTTAAATACACGTGCTAATTCAGAGAGAATATGCCGTCTTGTGCAAGAACTTTCATTTGAGGTGACTGTATAAGTAAAAGTGTCTGAGGAAGGTTGCCAGCATGGGCCCAAAACTTTGGTTACTTCATCAGTATCAAGTGAGAGCGAAGAGGCATTAACTGAGACTAGCCGTAAATATGATAATATTTCTGGTTTATTTGTGGCCCATTTGTGTAGCTCAAATCCACCCTTTCTAAGTAAAGCTATAAGTTCCTTTTGTAAAGTAATGGTATCTTCAACAAAAGAACAACCAGTTACTATATCGTCTATGTAGGTATGATTTTTTAGAACTTCGGCAGCGAGCGGAAAATTATTTTTTTCTTCGTCAACTAATTTTATAAGAGTACGCAAGGCAAGGTAAGGAGCTGATGAAACACCGTAAGTTACAGTGCGTAGGCGAAAATCTAACACTGGACTAGATGGGTCAAAACGCCATAAAACGTTGGTAATCTTGATGTTCAGGAGCAATTAATATTTGGTGATACATTTTCTTTATATCTGCGGTGAGTACGACTTCATGTAGGCAAAAATTTAATAAAATTTGTACATTGTCCTTTTGTAGTTTGGGTCCTACCAAAAGTGTATCATTAAGGGACAAGTTATTTATTTTAATCGAAGCGTTAAAGACAACTCGAATGCGAGTAGAGAGACTATCTGGTTCTAAAACGCAGTGATGCGGTATATAAAAAGATTTATCTGAGTATACAGGGTCTGACAATAATTCCATATGATTTAGGTCAAGATATTCCTGTAAAAAATTAGAGTAATCCTTATAAAGCGTAGGATTTTGTAATAATCGTCGTTCTATTGATAAAAACGATTTAAAGCTATATCTCTGCTACCAAGAAAACTAGGTGTATCTTTGCGAAAAGGTAAAGCAACAATAAACCGTCTTTTTGAATTTCTAGAAACCGATTCTAAATATATTTTTTCGCAAAGTTCATCATCTGGGGACAACGGGTTTTTTTGGGAAATATTTTCGAGTTCCCAAAATTTAAATAAGAGTTCATCAGGGTTGAGTTTGACATAAAAGCGAGTTAACAGTTGATGGTGAAGATTTATTTTCAAATTTACCCATTAATATAAAACCGAAAATGGTATCAAGGGCTATTCATTGGCATTACCAAAAACCCGACCACATTTTATAATTAGCGGAAATAAATCTGCGCCTAACAATAGATCAATTTATCCCGGTTTATAAAATTCAGGATCTGTGAGTTTTAAATTTTTAATATTATTCCAACCGTCCACAGGTAAGATCGTACTAGGAAAGTCCGCACAAATGCGAGGTAAAATTATGGCGTTCAGCAATAAATTAGAGTTCTGCTGAGAGACGGGGCGAAGCGAGGCGAAACACAACCTAATTGAGAAGTTATACCCATTTCTCCAATACCTTGAATTTCCGAGAAAATTTTGTTTTTCGGTAAACCTAGTCGATTCACATATTTTTGAGTAATTAAACTAGTTTGAGAACCAGTGTCAATTATGACTCTAATTTTCTGATAGTATCCCCGTATATCGAGAACTTCAACGATAGCGGTTGCAAGTAAAACTGAAGGAGGAGCGCGAGAGAAACCGGCCAACGTCTGAGTTTGTGTCTCCAGAGTCGCAAGGGCGCGAATGTACATCAGGATCAGGCGAGGCGATATGCGAGGTAGCAGGACCTAAGTTAGAAAATTGTACAGAGCGATCGAAATGTAATAAAGAATGATGTCTTTTACTACAAATCTGACAAGACATTGTTGAATTACAGTTTAAAGTTTTATGGATATTACTTACACAATTGACACATAAGTTTTTTTGTTTAACAAATTGAAAGCGTTCCTGAGGATTTTTTTAAATTAAAATCAGGACATTTGTATAAGGCGTGGTGGTTATTGCATTAAATGCAATGGCGCATTGAGACATTATTATTATTGTTATTATTATTAGTACCTAAAAATGAAGTAGGAGCATGAACTGATCGCGTTGCAGAACGTGTAATTTTAACATTATTTCTCTTAAATTTAGTCTTGCCAGCAGAGGAATCTACAGTAAAAGGAGCGTTACAGTGATGTTCAAGGAATTTAAAAATGTCTTGATACTTGGGAATAATTTCTGAGGAACTATTATTATGCAATTCAAATCGAGTTGCAGTTGAATTATCAATTTTTTAAGCAATGCACTTGCTAATATAAAATCCCAGTGTTGCACAGGATGTTCTAGAATTTTTAGGGCTTCTACATTTTCAGAAAAGACATCTAATAAATTGCGTAAAGCCTGTGGATTCTCGGAATTTAGTTTTGGAGCATTTTCAATTGCTGACCAATGCACTTGTGAGAGTAATCTTTTATTTTTATAACGTTTTAAAAGACTATTATATGCAATTTCATAATTAGCACTAGACATTGGTAAACACTTTACAATGTTAAGCGGAGGACCTTCAAGCGATGAAATTAAATAATTATATTTTTCGATTGCAGATAAAGTAGCGTTATTATGTACTAAAGAGTCATACAAGTCTAAAAATGTAGGAAATGATTGAATATCCCCTTTAAATTTAAATAACTCGATTTTTGGCAAATTAATATGTGTTGGATTAACCGTAGATTCGGACTTTACCACATCCTTTACGTTAAACAATGTTTCAAAAATGCATTTAATTTTAAAAACTATTTTGTTAAAATCAGACATGATTGAAAGCGCATCATTAAAGTCGTCTTCTTCATTAAAAACAATATTAATCAAAGCAGTATGTTGTTTCATGAATTCCAACTTAATTTTCTCTACATCAGAGAACATAATTTTAAAAATATCGCATTCATTTGCATCAATGCGGGCGAGTTCTGCAGCCTCTAACATGTTATTTATTTATTGAATTTCCACTTGGCGAAAGCGTTTAATTTTTCTAACCTTCTCAACCATTTTTTTCTGCCATTTTAATACTTGGAAATTATTAAAAAGTGTTAATTTATGGAAATATCAAGGTATTTTAATGAGAATACATAATAAAATATGAAGCAATTCTTAACAATGGGCGTAAAAACTGTTAACAAGTCAAAATAGCTGATGATAATATTGACCGGTTATCGATGCAGGTATTGTAAACACTGTCAACAGTGTCAATATTCATAGATCGCGCGTCCACTAAAACCAAGTGGGGATGCGGCTGCGTAGAAGTCTGCTGTCTCCTTTCAAGAACAAGTCATGGAAGATTAATGCTAAACTATTATTTTTGCACTTTACTCTTAAAATAATGACAATTAAAATGAAAAAATTACGTAGCTAATCCGGAGTCTGAAGAACCAATGTTTTTTATGGGTTCAAAACAAAAAACATGAAAATTTAGTTTTGTAAGCTCCCGAGAGATAAATGAAACTGTACTCGTAATTTTTCCTATATGCAATGAGATGGCGAGAAAGAGCGACTTACCCTGTAGATTATGCAGCTACCAGTCTTCCACGTTGTAGAGGGCCCTCTAATCTTGGGGAATAACAGTCTCTGGTTCGAGAAAGTAGACACGGAAAGAAGTCCACACTAGTTATTTAATTATTTAACAGGGTGTAAATGTTAGATTCACACCTCCAATGATACACACAAAGTTAGAAATTAGTTAAAATAGTAATGAACACTATAATCGCGCGAATATTAACAATTAGGGGCGTTTTTAGATTTTTATGGCGTGCGTCACATTAATTACTGACAAGACCCATGTCACTATGATTTCTGGAAATAGTCGCAAAAAGCCACTTCATTGTAACCGCGTATAAATGCGGGTACACAAAAACTATATGAAATAAAAAGCCGGTATTTTAAGAGCAAAAAATACAAATATAGAACTAAATTAAATGATAATTATGATTATTATAAAGCAATATTTATTAAGTAAGAAAAAAAGAATTAAAACATAGATGAAAACGGAATAGTATGGTTCAAACAATGAGTGAAATCTGCGTTGGTAACCGCAGTCACATATATTTATAAACTATGCTTTGCAATGTCAGCAGAAGCTGTAATCGTAAAAATGATATCAACTTAGCATTCATAATTCGTCCATCCCTAAAATGAAAACAAAGGGGTAGGTTTGTTTTCTTGTTTGATATCATTTTTCGAATTATGCGTTACAAATAACTGGGTAATCTTATCTTTATTTTTTGATAAGTACCTGTATAATATATATAT
>JANEYF010003680.1:0-64602 GCA_029963845.1 Rhamnusium bicolor | reverse complement strand
GATGGACGAGTTCGAGTTCTGAGAAGGCTCAATGCAGACTGATTTTGACCATAATACCATAATTTTAGAAGAACCTATTAAAGTTTTTAACTTAGTTATGATCCTTTAATTGTATTGGCTAGTGTATATAAATAATTTTAAATTTAACTGCTTAAACATTTTAAAAAATATTACGAAAGGTTTATGCCATTGACTTAATTCATAGAGAATTCAGTACCTACTTGTGAACGTATAGGTGTGATTGGTGTGAATTATATAAAACAAAACATAACTGGTATTTTATTATATTTCAATCCGAAAAAAACTGCTGTTACAAAATTATAATGAAATAGTTTAATTAATGGTTTTTGTTATATTTATTTTTTTAAATTAAATATTGATTGCATAACTGCCTCTCCTGATTGGAGATTGCTTTTAAATAAAACATATTACATTGTTTTTGTTAGAACCGCCCACCATAATAAAAACTTGTCATTGCTTTTGATTTCAATCATGATAAGGCTTTTCGATAGCTGTAAATATTTAAAATACTTTTTGGAGGCGGAGAAGAAAATATATTAGTCATGGCAAATTGGGTTTTAAACGCCCATACATACATAATGCACAACAAACTTGTTGAACTAAAAAACTTAAGAATTTTACCGAATTTCATACATGTCGATATGTTAGTCAAATCGCTTGTAAGACGCATCCGTAGTTTGGTACGGGATGCATGCTGGAAAATACACATTAGAAGAACAAATGTACAAAACTTATTTCTCACAATATTGTATCGTTTTATAATACTATAAATAGTTCCAGTTATTGACAAAAACTAGCATTCAGTAAACATTTTGACTGATGTATTTTTTTTGTCTATTTCTGACACCATGGCTAGTAATAACCGACATCAGAATAGATATTCTTATCAGTAAAAATAACAAACATTTTTTGAAATATTTTTTTTAGTCTTAGTGGGATTGGGGCCAATAATTAAAGTAAATCTAAAGAAAATATACATATAACAGGCAACCAAACATTCAGTTAAAATTCTTCGAAGTGTTGTCCATTTGTTATACATTAGTGTGTTCGTATCAATATGTTTTCCATGACCGCAGTCAAAACTGCTTGATCAGTGTCATTTATTTCACTGTTCATTGCACCCATTCTTTAAATCTTGAATTGTTGTAGACTTTGTTAGGTAAATTTGCTTGTTTAAGTAACTGCATAAGAAAAAATCTGGGGCTGTTAGGTCTGGTGATCCAGAAGGCCAGTCTACCAGGAAACATTCCCCTTAAAAGATTAATAGCCGCTACATTTCCGTGAGTTCCAGGAAATCTTCCCTGTTCCCGAGAGAACTTGACAACTCTGGTGAAAGTGAGGCGCGACGGTACTCGTCGACCAGGAAATCTTCATTGAGATTCCCTAACGACAGCCCTTGCATTGTCATCGCAAAACCCATACACATAATTGATATTAGCGAATTCAGCATTAGTAAACTGATTACGCATCTTCCAAACACGAAGAAATCGCAGAATAATTAATACACCAAATAGACAAAATAATAATGTCAAGTTACTGGCAAATACATAGGCTACTATTCTTTTCAATTTCAAAATAAAACTGTGTATGTATCTTTCTTATAGTATTGTTTTTGCTTCTTCCTATCGACTAGTTAGAAAGGTTTTTTGATTTGTCTCAGACCGGATATGGATCGGAAGTATTTGAATAGACTTTATCAAACTGTTCCATAATTAATGCCCCGTCAAAGTGTTAGTTGTGATGCGCAAAATTGTTTTGCGATTTTTTTTGCCGAAACGGTTTAGGTGTGTCGTCGAAATTGATTCGCTATTCTGATAGCATTTTTTCTGAACTAATATTTTCTAGAAATTCGATAGAAAAATGTCCTTTTTTTGTCAAAAACGAGAAGGGAAGATTTTTACCGAGTCTGACCCGGGGTTTTTCCAAACCAAGTAGGCCATTCTCACAAGTCCCAGGTGAGGAACGTAACTGGTAAATTTCATTCGATTACATCCAATCCGTTGCAGAGAATAGTTAATTGTCAGACCAAATGCATAAAACACCCTGTATCTTCTTAACCAGTATTCAAAAAATATTTTCCTTGTAGATCTAGACTTGCCTTGAAGTACTTTTTGCCAGGCTATGCAATTGCTCGCGAATCACCCTGTATATTATCATATTTTTAATATAAGGTGTGCGAAAACTCTAATACGGCTTCAACAAATTTATCAGTATAATAACATCGTGCAAATGGGGAGTATTAGATTTATCCAGTGTTGAAAGGCTAAAAGGAAATTATTAACTGAAATAAAACAATAATTAGGAGTTATAAAATAATTTAACAGCTTTCTTGATATTTTTGCCGTTTATTAAATGAGAAATAATAATAATTCATATTAAAGCTCTACCTCTAGTTGTTTGCTTATAATGTATTCAAATCACAAGCTAGAACGAGCAGTCTCGTTAACCATTGAATATTAAATTCAAAATAAATACAAAAACATCAAAGACTGAATTAAATCACCGTAATAATAACCCACGTGACTCATTTCATGAATTATTGAAATACACAATTAATTCAAAGATATCTTTCTGGGGCTATGTACCCAGGTAAATCTACTCATCATTTGCATTTGTAGAATAATTTTAGATTTTTAAAGTATATGTAATACATATTTTCCTTCAACGGTGAATCAATAGAGTAAGATCGCTTACTGATCGTCGATGTTTAAAAAAAAGGTAAACTATTCAACATGATGAATCTAAAAGTACATTCGTTTTCTAAGAGTGATTACTCTTGATGGATAAAACAGTATCTGAAAACAATTAAAAATGACAAGTGACCAATCCAGTCATCATTGAAAGTACGCTTCAGACATCTGTCAATTGAATTTTATGAATTTTGTTTGCAAAAAAAAAGGTAAAAAATTTTTGAAACCAGTAAAAATATTGTATGCAACATACTCAGAAATTGTCACCGGTTTCCATTGCCAGATCGCCCAGTAAAGAATCACTTTCCGATTTTGTTACGTAATAGTTATTTACGTAACTAGATCCGGAAAGTAATTCTTTACTGGGAGAGCTAGCAATTTCCAGGGCGAGCCCCAGCGAGATCTGAAAGCCAGTGAGTCCTTTCTCGGTGTGTTACGTACAATATTTTTTCTGCAACCTATCTTACTAGTCTCAAAAAACCTTTTAATTTTGGTGAAATTCATAAAATTCAACTGACAGCTGTCAGATGCTCACTTTCAAAGAAAATTACTAATTTTTAATTGTTATCATATATTACTGTCAATCAAAAGTAACAAAAGGGATCAGTAAAAACCTTACTTTAGATTCGACTAAAAAAAAAATCAACTTCGTAATCAACATTGTAAATAATGTAGTTTTATTAGTTGGTTTGGATAAAATTAGTCACCTAAATCTCATTTTCCTTTACAAAATTTATTTTTTCCTCAGGACACAATTTTTATCATAATTTAATTTTAAATTCTTTTTTATTTTATAGAATGTACAATAATTTAAAAATTGAAAAAATTAAAATTAAAATTACATAAATACACAGTTATAAGTAAAATGAGAAATAAACATATTATTTAAGGTAAAATTATTTTTTTAATATAAAATGAATAAAATTAGATTAGATACGTTTTTTATCAATAATTCAATATTCTATAATAAAAATTTAATGGTTTTTGTTTTACTTATTAGCCAGAATGCTATTACATGAATTTTTATACCTGAACTTCCTTTATAAATAAGAACTAATTATTCACAGACTTTAGTATTATATTTATAACATTTATTATTTACAATTTTAGTGTATATTCTATTTTTTTATTTTTTTATTTTTTTCTAAATTTTTTTATTTTTTTTTATATTTAAACCCCTTATTTTATTTTTTAAATTTTTTTTTATTTTTATTTATTTACTTTTTTATTTTTTTTTTTTTTGTTTTATTTTAATTTTAATTTTTTAATTATTTTATCTATAAATTTTTTTTTTTTTTTTTTTTTGAATAATTTTTATGAAAATTTTCTTTATAATTTTACATAATACTAATTAAATTAATTGAAATAATTTCATAGAAAAATCAGTTAATTCGTTTCGGACAACAGAACTTTACAGTAAATTCGATTTGTTTCTCAAATATTACTATTTGGAACATTTTGGCATCATTTAAAAAAAAGCATAAAGCTATAAAGCAATTTTTTTATTTATTATTCGAATTTTGTAATGTAATATACATGAGCTAATCTAAACTTGATTATGAACAACTTGTCTTAATGGTGTTTTTTTCAAATGCTAAGGAATAATACCATTTTCAGAGAATTTTTGAAAATAATATTTAATTTGACGTGACTAATTAACAGTTTCTTAGTTTTAAGACAAGCCACGACAATCCCCACAATTAGTTTTTTGCCAAATAATAAAAAAATTCGTGATCTTTTTAAAATACACTGTATAATAATATCATCATAGGATGATAGTATAACGTAATGGTTACTACTATCCTATGATGATTATTATGCTACTTGATCTACGTAATTTCCTACCATTAAGCCATATTGTAAATAGCTTTCCTTAAAAAAAGATATATCTACATCATTCCTATTAGAAAAGGAAGAATTATTTGAGGACCGGAATATGGAGAATTACCCAGCAAATGTAATAATTGATTACATTAAAACTATTTACAATCAACAGGGATTTTCATTTAAAGATCATCTGCAATGCATTATGGGAAAAATGACGGCAAATGGCATTGGCGAAAAACTTGACAGGTTTGGCTAACTGCCCGTATTTCTACAGGTGTTTTTTTGGAATTTTTATTATTTATTTTAGTGTTTATTACAATTACTAAGAACTAGAAAATACAGTTTGAAGCAATGCAAAATACTATATTCTGAGCTGGTCAGGCCACTATTACAAAGCTGGTCATAATGCGAAAAGAAATCTTTAACGATATAGGTACAGGGCAATTCATTATAAATTACCCATCCCTTATCATCGTTATTATTGCCTATAGAAAAAAAAATTAAATAAAAGTTGTGTGGTTATGACTGAATTTTGTTAAAATGCTATCAAAAGTACAGTAGCAGATTTCAGGGATAAAAAAAATAATATATTTTTTTAAATGGGCTACCCTGCATATTATTAAATTTTTGGAATGATCCTTTCTTCCTGATTTCAAAAATATACCATATGTTACCCCTACCATATACCTTTTTTGAGTTATTAAACGTCGAATATCTTAGGTAAACTAGTTATTGTAAATATGGAAAAGTTAACATTATTAAAGTCAGCTATGAAAATGACAACTCTTATGTTTGATAAGTGACATTTCTTTAATGAAATAGTCAAAATGGTTTACAGTGCGGAAGAAAAAAACCAAATATTTATACAAAATAGATAACAAAGATTTATTTAGGAAATTTAAATATAAATAAATGAAAACTCGTAAAAGATGTTCGATCTGTCCACCATTATTGTAAATGCATAATTAATAACGTCTTCTTATATTTATAATTGCACTAGAAATGGCTTCATTATTTACATTCAGATTGTTTATTTCAAGTCGAATCCTGTCTTTAATGCCTTGAATATTATTATTATTATTATTATTATTGACAATGTCTTTTAGAAATACCCAAACAAATGAATCCATAAGTGTCAAATCCAGACTGTTAGGAGGCCATTTAATAGGTCCATTATTTCCTATCCATACTGGGAATACATTATTCAAATAATCTCGAACGGGTAGGACACTATGCGGAATTGCCCCATCCTGCATTCAAGTCATATCATCAAGTTCGGCTTCCGGAAAATTCTGCAAAAGAATATTTTCTGCTTCTGGGATAATTATTTCCAGATAGGTAACTCCAGTTAAAGTATAATCATAAAATATAGGCCCAACAATTTTGTTTCTAAAAATTCGACACCAAACGCTAACAGCTTTTATCCTGATTTTTTTATTCGTTTTACCAATCTTTTTCTGTTGTGCTTGTTTTCCCATGACTTTTTTCCTATTAAAAACTCCTGCCGTAGAAAAAGATGATTCATCAGTCCGTAATATTTTAGTAAAAAAAATCGGGATCTTCATCCAACTTTTGAATCATCTGGCGACAAAAGTCCAGCCTTTTCCTTTTATGAGCCTCCGTTAAAACTTTTACCGGTAAAATTGTATATGGTCTGTACCTGTTATTTTTTAATGTATGTTAGATTTTGGAATAATTTACCTAATTCGACTGATATTTATACTACATTCTGAATTTTCTAAAAAATAATACAATGTTTCAAACAAGTCTATTCGCAAATAAATATGGATGGGCTTACCTTCGAAATGAAGCTGTATATTTAGCTGTTCTTCCTGGTTGGCTTGAACTACATGCTTTTTTCTACTAAAACTGGAGGTATTATTCATCTTTTCGGTAAATATTTTTGAACGTATTTTCTGATGGTGTTCGACGATTTGGATACAACACCCTATATGCTCTTTTTGTTGCACGTTTATTTTTGTTATTTTGAATATAACAAGTAAATATTTGGACTTTTACTTCCTCACTGTAAACCATTTTGATTATTTCATTAAAGAAATGTCACGTATCAAACATAATAGTTGTCATTTTCGTAGCTCGCTTTATTAACGTTAACTTTTTCATATTTACAGTAACTAGTTCAACTAAGATATTCGACGTTTAATAACTCAAAAACGGTATATGGTAGGGGTAACATATGGTATATTTTTGAAATCAGGAACAAAGAACCATTCCAAAAATTTAATAATATACAGAATATCCCAGTTAAAAAAAATATTATTTTTTTGTATCCCCTGAAATCTGCATGCTACTGTAATTTTGATAGCATTTTAACAAAATCAGTCATAACCACACCACAACTTTTATTTAAAACTTTTTTTCTATAGGCAATAATAACAATGATAAGAGGTGGGTAATTTATAATAAATAACCATGTACATACAAGAATTCTGTTTTAGAGTTTTCCAAAAGACATAATATTTTTAATATTAGTAATTAAAATTGCTTTATATCATTTTTTAAACAACTCCAATGTTGCATGGTGAACGGAATATATAAAATTAACCAACATTAAAGAACATTTCACTAAATTTTATTATATTCTGATGCCTACCAAACTATTTTCTTAAGATTATTATGTTTTATCTGGTTTTTCAGTTATCTACGCACCATAATCACAAATATAGTGTAGTATAAAGCATTATCTTCTAAAGCAATCAAGTACCTACCTACCAATTTAACAAGCAAGAAAAATATATAAAGATTGTCTAGGGATATTGTCTTAATAAGATTTTGTCTGCAGTCAAGGAATATACTCGTATGTCTGTAGATGAACTGTAATAAGCTTCTTACTGCTTTCAAGTAGCAAAAACTTGATATTTCAACATACCGCGCTTCGCGACAAAGCTCGTAGGTTATCTAGTTCTGCGGTAGGGTAAGATGCCTGTCTATTTTTATACTCTGCCTCTTGCTTGCGAAAATAAAGGATTAGTAGACAAGTAGTATTAAAACCCAAATTATGTAATGTTTTTGTTTTAAAACTGTCTACCACAGGTTACCATGGAAATGCCACTTCAAGTATTAAACATTTCATTTGAGATTATGAAGCTACATCAACAGCTTATTGAGTAATTTAATTTAATGTCCCGAGTATATACGAATTACATATTTCAGGCTCTATGAGATAAAGACAATTTCTTAGCAAATGCATACGAAGGTATAATACATATACATACATGTTACGACAAACTTCGAGGGGTGATTACTCTCGTCAAAAAAAAAACATGAAAACAAGAAATTTTTTTTCCTAAAATGATTTCTAAGCACTCTATGATACTTTGAAAGTATAACATTTAACAGGATTTTGAAGTAATTACTCAGTGATGATTGAAAGTACCGACTTGGCAGGGAAAATTATTTTCGTAGTAGCGACATACACGAAAAGTCTCACCAAACACTAAAAAATGACGTCTGATTTAGGGCGGGTTGGGGTGATAGCATCTTACATAAAAAGTTATTTGCAATTGAACAGATTTTTGTTTTGTTGATTTGAATGCACCATCTTTGACTGAAACTTTTGTCCACCTTCAGTTTTTTCCATTAACGAGTAAAAACTAAAAAAAAATATATTTTTTTAAATTTGCTTTTTCTTAGTCGTACTAAAAAAGTAAAAAATAATTTCTTTGCCAAAAAAAAAAAAACAAAAAAAAGCAAGGCGTGCGCACTATATATGATTGTCCGCAGATTGTACAAAATGCGCGCGCCTTGACTTTGGCTTTTTTTGCAAAGAAATTATTTTTTACTTTTTAGTACGACTAAGAAAAGCAAGGTTTTCAAATTTTCTTTTATTTTTGTTTATTTTCTACTTTTTAATCATAGTTTAATTAAATTATCATACATTAAATTTTTATATTTTTGCAGATTTTTCAGTTTTCACTCCCGCGCCCCCCTACGTGGGGATATTTGCAAAAATAACGGTGGAATATTGTAAAAATCATCGGAATGTCGTGAGCACCGTTAGCAGAAAATCTCGTTTATGAGTGATTTGTGTTGTCTTTATAAACGTAAATCTTTAGATACATTAATTAATGGAAATATGTGGGTGGACTGTTATTAAATTCTAATAAGTTGTTTTTCATCTAGAAAAATCCTATTTACAGTGTTCACCTCCGTTTACGATAAACTGGGTCTCTAAAAAAACCTACTACTCTAGGTAGAATTAGAGAATGGAGAACACCAAGTTTCGCCGAGAAGATATTGGAGCAAATAGCACAAATTCAACGTTGCTAACTGTTCTGTTTGGAGAGTACTCAAGGTACATCAACACTATTCGTACCACATCCAAAAAGTACAGTTTAGAATTTCAGGACTTTCCACGTCAAGTTGAATATTGTACTTGATTTGTTAATCAATCTGATGTCGCGCCGTACTTTCGCTCAAGTATGATGTTTTCCGATGAACTTTGTTGCACTTGAGATGGTCTGTTCAATAGCCATATCTGGGATTATGAGATTCCACATGCTCATATGATATTCCGGGTGTCAACTGAATTATTAGACAAGCCATAGTTTCCAGAGTTTTCAAGATGTAAGGCTTAAACTTGGCAGGGGTAATATATACGAAAAACGGCAAATTTTTCATTATTTGACACTTTTCCATTACTTCCGGTTTCCCCGGAAACGACCATAACTTTGAAATTTTTGATGGAACACCCTGTATATTCTTACATTTTTTGATTCCGGAGACGATTTTAAGTACGACTGCATAGTTTTAAAAAAATTTTGAGACAACTCGATTTTTTAGGGCTATTTTTATTTTTGCAGTACAGTGAATGCACGCAAATCAATCAAATGGACCAAAACGGTAAGAGAAAAATGTAAATGTGAGATTTTTCGAATTGGTTCAGTAGCCACGACCAACCAAAATTTCCGAAATCACTAATTTGTAATTATGTAAATTTTTTCAAATGGCAACATCTTTTAGACACCCAGTAGTTAAATACCAATTTTCACGACAAATTCATTGATACGTTCACATCGAAAATCGGTTTGATATTAACCCAAATACAGTTCTTTGGTGGATAATAATTAAAATATCGAGAAAATAAGGTTATAAAGTAAGTATGCCGTGGAAATTGAATAAAAATAGATTCAAAACATTTATTTTGTCAACAGAACAATGCTGCAAATAAAAAAGTGTGCTGTCCCAAATGATTTATTTTAACAATAAGAAACATATTGAAAGATTAATTAAAAGGTAGTAAATGTTCAAAGTGCATCCCCCTTTCTTCTGACATTGTCTGGCTCGGTCAATGGTGTTTAGCATAACATTTCGCAACATAACAGGAGTTATACTTGCAAAAACTTCGCGCATACGATTTTGTAAAATTTCAAGTATTTGAGGGGGGTGTATAAAAAATTCGTTCTTTCACATAACCCCACACAACAAATTTAAAATGCTTAGATCTGGTGAGCGGGTAGGCCAAGGTACAGGTCCGTATGTTGCAATTATACCGTTTCACCAAATGGGCCATAACTCGAGCGGCATTATGAGGCGGAGCCCCATCTTGTTGAAAATAGATATGTTCAGAAACTGCAAGTGGTAAGTCCATCAACATTTCTTCAATATAATTTTGTACGAGTTCTAAATATATCTCCCCTGTCAAAGGTCCTTAAAAAGAAAATAGGTCCAATAATTCTTGTTCCAGTCTCCCCAGCCCACACATTTACTCCAAATCGTTCCTGAAAATTACCTTGCCTCATTAAAAGTTTATTCTCCTGCGCCTAATATCTATTGTTTTGTTTATTGAACATTCCATTGTTGGAATCAGAAAACAATAACCAAGAAACGAAATTAGGGTCAGCGGTATTGTTCTGAAGTAACCAGTCACAATAAGCTAATCTTCGGTTGCCATCATCTTCGTACAAATTCTGGTGCACTTAATATTTAAACAAGCGGTAACCATATTTTTTTGAGAATCTTTCTTGCTGATTCATGACTAATTTGCACCTCGAGGCCAATTTCTCTAGTAGATGCAGTAAGATTCACTTCTACAATAGCCAACACGTTAATTTCTGTCGCTTCATCAACGATAAAAGCTGCAGAATTGTTATCAATTCCTTTCCTGATTTGTTTCTCCACAATTGGAAATTATTGAGAACATGGATGATATCTGTTCGGATACCTTTGGGCATACAATTTTCAGCGTTTCTGGAAATTTGTGGCATCCAAAAAATTAATAACATGTCCACTTTTTCATCCCCTGTATACATGTTAAACAATAACAACAATAATTAAAAAAACTACAAATGACAACAAATTTAACTATAAAGAGCAAACACATTAAGTTAACAATACACCGTCAAACTGCTTTTTTGTTTCCACAGTCCACTTTTATTATTTGGAGCGTTGTTTTGTTGACAAAATGAATGTTTTGAATTTAGTTTTATTCAATTTTCACAGCATACTTACTTGATAAGTGTATTTTCTCGATATGTTAATTATTATCTACCAAAGAACTTGTGTATTTGGGTTAATATTAAACCAATTTTCGATTTGAACGTATCAATGATTTGTCTTGAAAATTAGTATTTAACTACTGGGAGTCTAAGAGAGGTTGCCGTTTAAAAAAATTGACATAATTACAAATTAGTGATTTCGGAAATTTTGGTTGGTCGTAGCTACTAAACCAATTGGCAAAATCTCACGTTTACTTTTTCTTTTATAGTTTTGGTCCAATTGATTGATTTGAGTGCATTCACTGTACTCTAGATGCAAAAATAAAAATAGCCCTAAAAAATCAAGTAGTCTCAAAATATTTTTTAAAACTATGCAGTCGTACTGAATATCGTATCCGGAATCCAAAAAATGTAAGAATATACAGGGTGTTCCATTTAAAATTTCAAAGTTGGGGTCATTTCCGGGAAAACCGGAGTGATGGGAAAGTTTCAAATAATGACAAATTGGTCGTTTTTGGTATATATTACCTCCACCAAGTTTAAGACTTACATATTGAAAACTCTGGAAACTATGGCTTGTCTAATGATTCCGTTGACACCCGGTATGGTCATCAGCAGCGTTTTCCGTCAGGACGACTATCTAGTTGGACACCAAATTTTCCGCCGCTCTTCTGTGGCCAAATCTATTATGAATTTCTTACCAACACTTTTCTAATGTTTGCTGGATGATATTCCTCTAAACATTCGAGCTCGAATTATATTTCTGACCGATGACGCGCCACCTCATTTTTCGGCTAAAGTCCGAATTCACCTGAATCAGACATATCCAAATAGATGCATTGACGCGGTGGTACTTTCCCTAGCCCCCACGGTCATCGGATTTGACGCCTCTTGATTACTTTTTATGGGAACGTAAAAGGTTAAGTTTACGCAATCCTGGTGGCTGATCGGGATGATGTAATATGTTGATTTTCTCCGCGTCTGAAGAAGTATGGTAGGTGCCTGAAATCTTTGGTATCAGTCAATGATAAGTGTAGAGCCTCTGTTGAAATGGATGGTAGACAATTTGAACACCTTTTATATATTAATTCAATATTTTTCCAATTTCGTCGTGACAATATTATGGCAATACATTTTTATTTTTTTCTGAATTACCGAATTTTTTATCAAATTAAATTCCTGTTTACTTTTATAGATATTTACTGCCGTCATTGTGAAATTACAGCAAACTAATCCTCGAATCGCTGCTAACGGTGCTCACGACGCGAAGATCCGATGTTTCTTCAATTCTTAGTCGTGAATGGTACGATGTACAAAAAACTGGGAGAAAAAGTTTTAGATAAAAATGGTGCATTCAAATTAACAAAATAAAAATACGTTGGGTTGCAAATAACTTTTTTATGTAAGGTTCTATCACTCAAACCAGTCCTAACTCCAACGCCACTGATTAATTTCTGATGAAACTTTTCACGAACGTAACTACTATGAAAACAATTTTCCTTGCAAAGTTTAAGGTCGGTACTCTCCATCACTGATTAATTATTTAAATAGTCTGTTTAGCGTTATACTTTCGAAACATCGTAGAGCGTGTGAAATCATTTTAGGAAAAAAATTTATTCTTGTTTTTTCGCTATTCCTGACGAGAGAAATTCTTGTTTTCTTGCTTTTTTTGACGAGTAATCACCCCTCGTAACATCCTGTATTTACTTTTAATATTAATTTACATCCACAACTTACCAATAATTGTATTCGTAACAACAATTTGCATGTAACTGTGGACAGTAATGGTTGTGTAAATTAGCTTAATTTTATTTAACACTATTTACCGTTGTTTATTGAAATGTCAGACCAGTTTAGCACAAGAAAATAATTGTTTACTTAAATCACTTCAGCGAACTAATTATAATATTAAGTAATTAAATTTAACAAAACGCCTAGACTGTATAGTTCCCCTTTTGCCCCACTCAAAACATATAAATGAGGAAATCATAATCTTAAAAGAATTTAATGTGCATAAATTCAGTTGGTTGGGTGGTATCGTAATATATTCTAATAAAATATATTGCACATGTATTGTACAGGTTAGCATTATTTTTGAGAATATAATAACTAATAAGTAATAATCTTTTCCAATACAATGAAGACCTCACTGGAAACCCGGTTAGTTGTATTCAATTTGCCAGTACCAAGATCTTATTTTGAACTACATATTCTACTATTTATAAAAATTGATTTTAATAAATAGGTAACCATTAATTAGACATCAAACAATTTAAAAATAAGATCGACTTTTTCCTCTAATAAAATTTTACGTGATTTGCGTTAAGATTAAATATCATAAAACTAGTAACACAACACTTCTCAATTAGACTGAAGTAACTAAGCGTCATTTATCTAAAAATTATATCGTTTTAGCGAATTCAAGAAACTCAGTTTTTCATCTTCAGTCCCACAGCATTAACAAAAAATTTAAAACAATGGATTCCAGTGAGACTCTGAAGTATACCTAAAGAATGTCTAGAACTTGTGACTCCATCAGTTTTGACACACAAGTTCGTTCAGGAGTTTGATTATCCAGTTATGAGGTTATAATTTTTGTGGAAATAAGATACATGGAATTGCATATAAAGAATGAAGGACTCGGACAAAAATATATCCACATTAATATTTTATCTATAAATCCGGGTGCTGAGTTTTTCACTGAATGGTCTGTGGTTTACTTTATCAAAGACAAATCATATTTGTAGTAGTAAACCGGTAAGAAATCTGTGCTGCTTATAGGAGGCTTGGAGGATTTCCCTATGCTAACTTTGACGCAATTAGTGAAGTAACATATAAATAGTACTGTAAACAGTATTTTCTTTGCATAACAGCTTTTTCCTGTTTCACCGCGTTTGTTTGTCTCTGCCAATCAACGTTTGGTGTTTTTTCGACGACAGATGTTTCATCACAGCGTATTTGCTAATAATTGGACTGGATTTATGTACGACCTCGCTTCACTATTTTTTGTGTCCACTAAGGCATTACACTAAACAGAAAATATCGAATAAATAAAAAATGTCTTTATACTCGCCGCACGCACAACAGATCTCTAGCTTGAAAGTTCTCGAACTGAACAAAATTATTGCCAAATGATATAAACAAAATAACCCCCTCCTAATAAATACAAGGTCAATCAAGCAGTTAGTCGGCTAACAATATGTTTTGTTTAGGGAATATAATACTCGGCGGTTCACGACCACTCATCGATGCCGGTATTGCATGCAAAAGATTAATTAATTAATAAGTACACTGTCAAAATTACAATTAATTATTATTACTTATAGTCGTCTTATTAACGAGTAGTGACTCATCCTTTTTTGCGGGAATTACCCATGACCCTTTTCTTCCTATTATATCTCATTCCCGCAGAAACCTTCTATACTTTGTTACTTTAATCCTTGTGTAGGAAATACCACACAGGTAGCTATAGTTGCCTCCGTGGCAATATTGTCTGTTGCCCTGTAAACACGGGATCTCTCAATTTCAGGTACAAATGAGTGACTGGCTTCCTGTCAGTGGTTTCCTTTGTGTTGTTGAACCTAAGTCGTGCCTATCCTTACAACTTATAGCCGTCTTGATAACGAGTAGTGACTCAGAAACACGTGTCGGCGGATTCATCCTTTTTTGCGGGCATTACCCATGATCCTTTTCTTCCTATTACATCTCATCCCGCAGTAACCTTCTATACTTTGTTACTTTAAACCTTGGGTCGGAAATACCATGCAGGTAGCTATAGTTGCCTCCGTGGCAATATTGTCTGTTGCTCTGTAAACACGGGATCTCTCAATTTTAGGTACAAATGAGTGACTGGCTTCCTGTCAGTGGTTTCCTTTGTGTTGTTGAACCTAAGTCGTGCCTATCCTTACAACTTATAGCCGTCTTGATAACGAATAGTGACTCAGAAACACGTGTCGACACATTCATTCTTTTTTTGCGGGCATTATCCATGATCCTTTTCTTCCTATTATATCTCATCCCATAGTAACCTTCTATACTTTATATATATATATATATATATTATATATATATATATATATATATATATATATATATATATATATATATATATATATATATATATATATATATATATATATTTCTGGGGTTTTTATATACATTTATCTTAAATTATTTTTTTCCAATAAATGAGATATCCACAAGAGCGAATTTATATCCTTAGGGAGATATATGTATAGAAAGATACACTCAGTAAATGAATCATATTATATAACGGATTAGTTTTATGTGAGGAAGGGTATCATCTAATCTCGCTCTCTATACTGCGTGCGACCAATATATCTTGTTTAACATTTTCAATTACAGACATGATACGAAAAAAAATGACCTAGTAATTACACGTAGAAGACGCAGAATACGTCAAGCTGGCTAGACCTCCCAGCTGCAAGAAGGATCGAAAGAGTAACGGCATCAACAAAAATAAAAAATTTCAGTCTCGACTTGTAAATTTTAATGAGTAGTGTGGACAATTTGAGTGGAATGCTAAATTATACAGGTGTGTATTATGCGAGTTTAATTATTATTCTCAAACGAGTTAGATTTGTTGAGTAGTGCAAATATTAATAGTTAAACCTTAGAATTTCATATCCAAAATAACTTACTATATAGGTCTCTAATATTTTAAAATTGTGGTGGTCGTTAACGTTCATAGTGATAAGCACATCACAGTCACAGTGTGACAATGTTTATGATTTGTAACAAAAAATCGCTGAAAAAGGCGATTTTTAAATACATTTCTCTATTTTTTCATGTATAAAAAATGTTTATAAATGTTATATCGTTGATACATTTTTTTTAAATAGCAACCCCCATTCATATTAGTACCACTTAAAATAGTATTTTTTTTCATTCGCAGGTAGCGTCAGAAATTATAGTAGGTATGTTATATAAGAACAATTTTTTTTTTAGAAAAATATTATTTTAGGTATTTTTAAAATTTATGTTAAATTCAATAGAATCCTTACAAAAATCATTCTGAAAAGTCAATTTTAATTTATTTACTATGGACAAAAAAAATAAGAAAAAAAATAAAAAACGATTTCATAAAAAAATTACGTTTTTATTAATTTAAGTTTTTTTTTTAAATAAATATAATGTTTTTGTACATCTGCACTAGCAGATGTACAAAAATTGGTGAAAGTTTAAATTTTTTGTAATCCGGAAACAATAATTTTTGTACACTACATCCATATTATTTAAATAGTACATTAGTCTACTTCAAATCACTATGATACAGTTTAGTGCTATAGTGCTTTAGATTTATTAAAAAATGAAAATGTTGCACTAATGGGAAGACAAAAAATTAAAATACTTGTAATCAATGAATGATTTCAGACATGATGCGTATTCCTGACAAAATCTGCTATGGCAAAAATAATTCACAACGCTCAAAGTTCATACTTATACGAGTTATATTAGGATGATTTTGATTGCCAAATTTAGTTTTGCGAGGAGTTATAATTTATTACAGATATAAAAGGTGTTTCAATAACAGCGCAAGATTTGAATTGCGCGCCAGTATGGCTGTCATGATGTCACAAGATTATGTCATGCAAGGTCGATAGGAGACAGATGGAAGTTAGTTAACATGGAGCATTACACGATAGAACAACGCGTCCTGATTGTTAACATTATTATCAAAATGGTGAAAGTTTGATTGCCACGTTTCATAAAGTGAGTCCAATTTTCAGTCGAAATAATGTTCCTCATTCTACTGTGAAAAGAATAATCGAAAAATTCGAAAGTACTAGTTCGGTTAGTGATGTGAAACACACGACACGAGCTCGTAGAGGTCGTTCAGAACAAAACATCACGGCTGTTCGTGAGAGCGTGGCCGAGAGTCCAGGGACGTCGATTCGTCATCGTGCACAAGAATTGGACGTTACAACAGCCACTCTTCAGCGTATTCTCACTAAAGATTTGCATCTCCATGCCTACAAAGTCCAAATGACTCAACAACTTCTGCCATGCCGAGGACGTATGTGGCAGCCCTGGCTTTTTGTAGATTTGCCTGTAGTAACTTTTTTTGTTGCAGTGGTTATTTCCCCTTTGAGCCCTCTGGAGGAATCATTGGACAGTAATGCAGTAACGGTGAATGGCGAACGTTATCGTGCTATGATAACCCAATTGTTGTGCCTCAATTGGGAGATATTGCTCTCGACAACATGTGGTTTCAGCAGGACGGTGCCATTTGCCATACCGCCCGTGAAACATTAACGGCCTTGCACGTCTTTTCCTGGTCATGTCATCTCTTGGTTTGGTGACCACAATTGTCCGCCACGCACTTGCGATTTAACACCTTTGGACTTTTGGCTGTGGGGTTTTCTGAAGTCACAGGTTTATGCCAACAAGCCCGCGACCACCGAAGCATTGAAGGCCGAAATTAGACGATATATCAACGAAATACTGCCACATGTATGCAACACCGTTATTCAAAATTTCGCCAAAAGAGTACGCATGTGCCAGCAAAGCCGTGGCGACCATTTATCAGATGTGTTGTTTCACACATAACTCCCAAATGTCTACATTATAACTCAATAAATATATCGATACTTTGCTACAGAAAACCATGTTTTATTGAGCCTTGAAATATTGCGCTCTTATTGAAACATCCTTTATAATATAAATATAGATATTATTAATAAAACATACTCTGTTCCGACGAATCGAATTTCTATTTAAATGAAATTGACAACAGAAGCAAAGGTAGGTAATGGGCATATTAGTTAAATGAGATCTTTCCTAAAAGGTGGATTGGAAGAAGAGGAAGTGTCGAATGGCCCGATAGATCTCTAGATTTAACCACGTCGGGCTTTTTGATATAGGGCTACTTTAAGAGCAGTTTACATAAATAAACCTACAAATTTAGAAGACTTAAAAGAGAGAATTCGGCAAAAAGTTCGTGAGATAAGACCGAATTTCATTGCTACTGATCAATTTCGATTACAATGCTTCAATTTTAATAATGTCAGAGTTATAACTGCCAAAAATATTAATAATGAAGTTAGGAAAACATTATTCAGTTAAGAACTTTTTAGAGCATATAGCACAGTTACAAAACATTTTAAAGGATGTCATAGGTATATATTTTTTGGATTATATTTTCCGACTTGCACACGCTGATGAGATTTGTTGACGTAATTTTAGTTCTTCGGTCGTTGACAAGCAAACAAGCATTTTAATTTTTTACTCGTTTTTGTTCTCTCTTATACCTTGTGTTGCACTTAATTTGACCAACAAAATATACTTAACTATTTAAACCAGTTTATGTAATAAATTACTATGTTCACACGTATAAAGATAACATCACTATCGGTTCTACTTAATTAAATTTTTGTTTTAATATCAGGGTCTTCCAAGACACATACCAAGATAGATGGCATGCGTTGGTTAATCTTGCATCTTCGGCTATGTAAATGAGGTACGATTTGAAAATGAATTTCGTCTAATATAATAAACATAACTTCTTTCCTTTACGCACATACCGTGTGTTCGTAAAGTATGGAATAAATTCATTATTTCTTAAACCAAAAATGTTTAGAAAAAATCTCGGGACACGTCGAATTTTAATTTCAATTGCGCACCTTATGCATTACTATTTTTGGTTATGACTTCATCACTGTTTCCGTTATGACGTCATTGATGTATTTTTGGATTTTGCTTCAACAGCTGACACCAAATATGTATCATACTTAGAGTATAAAATTGATAAGTTGGAAGATACGGCCATTTAAAAAAAAAGAATAAAAAAAAGTAAAATAAACACGCTTTTTATTAATTTTTGAAGTAGGCTAGTTTTTGTTTGTTTATTGTTTTGTCATAATCGTCTTTAACAGTGAATCACCTAATAATACTTTACCCCAGTAGTGGTTTCTCAATAATTGTTGCCGATTTATTTTAATTTATAACATGAGTGTATCTGTAAAGCAGAGAATTGAAATTTTTACGATGATTGGGTATGGTGATAGGATGCGAACTCAACAAGAAGTATGTAATTTATTTAATACTAAATATTCAGAACGGCCCATAACTCAATCGACAGTGAGTAAAATTAAAAAAAAAATTACAGATATTGATACGGTGGAGGATTTATCCAAAACAGGTCGCCCAGATGTTGACGAGGATACCAAATTAAATATTTTACTGGCTGTTGAGGAAAATCCACATACCAGTTAGTCGCGATTATGATGTTACTAAAACATCAGTATTAAAATTAGAAAAATGGCATCTCTTTAAGATTCAGCTTGTGCAAGAATTAATTGATGATGATTTTGTGAAACAATGATGAATATATACAATGGTGATCCTCTTCTAATAAAAAATATTATTTTCTCCGATGAATGCACGCTCAAACTAAATAGCGAAGTGAATCGTCAGAATTGTAGATACTGGGCAAGGGAAAACCCTCGATAGATGCGGGAGCAGTACACACAGTATCCACAAAAGGTAAATGTATGGGTGGAAATTGTAAGAAATAGAATCATTGGACCCAATTTTTCGACGAAACTGTAAACGGACCGGCAATTTTTATTGGGCTATCTCATTCCAACGTTTTTAAATTTATTTCTGAAATGTTGACGAAAGTCTGTGGTATCAATAGGATTGTGCGCCTCCCCATTATGCAGCAGATGTTCGAAGGTATCATGACTAAATATTTGTAAACAGGTGGATTAGTAGACATGGACCCATCGAATGGCTACCAAGGTCACCGGACCTCAATCCATTAGATTATTTTCTCTGGGGCCATCTAAAAACTTAGTTTATTTAACCAAACCGGAAAACATTGTTGAATTAAAAGAGAGAATTAAAACAGAAATAAACAACATTTCTCAGCAAACTATAAACAAAGTTTAGCAACACTTTATTCATCGTTTAGGGTACTTGTGAGCTACAACAAGGAATACAGTTCGAACATTTACTATAAATTGTTTTTATTATTAACTAACCATTAGTTCTAGTGACTATTATTTGTTCAAACAAAACATGAAGAATTAGTAAATTCTTATATTCAAAATGGCCGCATCTTTCAACTGATCAATTTTAGACCCTAAGTGTGAAACATTTTTGGAATCAGGTGTCGAAGCAGAATCCAAAAATGGAGAAATATACATAGTTTTCCATTTAAAAAAGAATATCGACGACGCCGACGTAATAACGGAAACAGTGATGACATCATAATCAAAAAAATTAAAGGATAAAAAATTAAAGGATAAGGTGCGCAATTGAAATAAAAATCGACGTATCCGAGGATTTTTTTCTAAATAGTTTTGGTTTAGCAAATAATGAATTTATTCCATACTTTACGGACACACTGTATGAGGCACGGTAGCCGAGTGGGTAAAGCGCTTATAGCTATTTATTCGGTACCGAATATCGATAGTTCGAATCCATCCCGGAGCAACAAATTTTATTTGTAATTTGCTTCGGATTATGATGGGAGTGAACTGTCGAAGCCCTAGATGTGGTTCGGACTCCACAATAAACTGTAGGGCCTCGTCTCTCTTTACTCAACACAAAATTCTAGGATTTTCTGGAAATTACCTCGGTGACTTGAGAGGCGGTTAAGAAAACATTTTAAGAAAACTGTATACGTATAACGTGAATTTGAATTGCATTCCGATAGTTTAAACTAAATGTTAGTTGGATTTCAATGCTGCTCCAATCGATTTTAATTAAAATTATACAAAATGAAAAAACGTCCTTAAATTTCTCAAATTATCTTGTAACTCTACTGCTACTATAACCAGTGGTACTCAAGATATACACTATTGGACTCGATTTCATGCAAAACCTGTGTTTAATGTAGCAGACAGTGATGTAATAATAGAAAACTGGAAGACGACAAAGACAGTTAGTTGCTCTGCGCTACTGTTGAAATCGACATTCGCTTGCTCTTTGTATCGCACCGAGCGAGCATTCTTAATGGCAACGATGCAATATACAGTCAACTCTCTCCTGCATGCTTAAACTCTAATTCTCTTACTTTTAACGCATTTAACGCAGATTTTGCATGAAATCGACTCCAATAGTGTATAAATCTTACGGTACATTGAAAAACTTCAAGCCTCGACGTATTGATAGCAGCTGTTGCTACAAAGAGTGAAACTCAGGGGACGCGGAAGCGTCTGCACTTTTTGCAGCCAAATGGACCCACCTATGAAGCCTAAATGTGAGTAAATATTAAAGTTCTGCCTTACTTAACAATACGGAATTTGCAAGACAGGAAAGATAAATTGGCAACAAAAATAATATAACAATCATTTTTAAGTAAAGAAATAAAAAATAGAACTTGGCCACCATTTTAGTAGCAAGAGCAACTTTTGTTCATGGAAACATTCACTGGACTTTACTATATGTAAAAAAATCATCTCCCCCAGAGTGGTGAGGTGCAGGTGAGGCTAGACCGTTTTAACAACACGATATTTTTGATTACCTTATAATAAATGTTTTCAAGATTTTTAATACAAATCGTTGTTACTAACATAAATGGTATCAATAATAATGATCTCTGAACCCAGTCTCGTGCTCGCCCCTTCCTGCTGAGAAAAATAATTCGTATAGTTTTTTTAAACCAAAAGTTAATTAATTTCAAAGGTTAAAGCAATTTGAATGTATAAAGTCGTTTAGAGACTGTTATTAAAGAATTAACATAGATTATTTTTTTCATCATAAATCTCACCAATAAGAAACATGAAATTTGTACCACGTGACTTGTTTTAATAAGTGATTATTTTGCAAATATAATAGGTTATTTTTCACCTAGCTGTTCATTTATTTTTGACATGTAAAGTAAGCTTTGGCCTGTCGTTGCTATGCGATACTCACCGACTTAACAATTCTGATGTTTGAATTGTCAGTGCCAGTTATACTTACCTACACTATCAAATGGAAGTAAATAAAGAAAGTACTCGTTTCGGAAATGTTTCACTTTCCGAAGTTGACAAAGAAATCCTAAGAAGCATTCCTATTAACAACAAAAACGCACAAATGGGTATGGGGTCAATTTACTGATTCCAGTAATGAAACAGGATACTAATTTGAAGCCACTACAACCATAGATTATATTGCGTTGGCACTTAAAGACAGCTTTCAATATGAGACTAGAGTTGGTAAAGATTAGGATAAAGGAAAATGTGATAAAAACCATGTGGAACATAACTGCAAAAATGCTTCAGGAAATGTATTTTTTAAAATACGTCATTTTCGATCCATTTAAGGATATTCAATTTAAGTGCGCTAGGGATGCTCGTAATGCTAAAAGAAGATTACAGAAAAGTGTCACGAAAAAGAAAAGCCTCTTCAGTTGCGTTAGATTCAGAAGATCATAAAAAAATGATAATGCTTTGGAATAAAAACACTCCTGAAGGACTACAAAAAAATCTTTTCCATATTATCGCATTTGAGCTCGCTTGGAGAGGCGGAGAAGCCGCAAATTGCGTAACAAATCATTTTAAAGAAGAAATTGATAACAGAGGACAGACAACAGGTAAAAAATGGTCACTTTTTATTTGCGACTGTTTAAGTCTTTTTTGCTATTTTAGGTCGATTAGAATATAACCCTGTGATCAGTAAGACCACACAAGGAGGTGACAAGAAATGCGCCGATATTAAATAGTTAACGCCTAATGAAATTAATGCCGATCTATGTCCTCTAAGGTTATGGAAACAACTATTATCCAAGAGGGGTTTCAATATTACAACAAATCGTTTATTTCTGACATGCAATAGGTACTGGAATAAATACGAAAATTCCTATTGGTACAAAAATTCACCGATTGGAAGAAATGAACTGTTCAAATGGACAAAGGAATCAGTCGCAAAAATCGGTTTAGATACAACAACTGTAAAAATAACTAATCATTCCAGTCCAGCCACAGATATCAGTAACTTAATAAAGAATGGAACACAGAAGCAAGAGTTTATCAAAATAACCGGCTATGGAAGTGCAAATTCCATAAAACCGTATTGGCAAATAGATGGCCTACATTATTTAATCGTGATAAATAAATTAAGAAGTAATCCAAATGAGATACAAAATGAACCAAGCATTTCTAAGGCAACATCAGAATATACTACTATTCAAAACACTAATGAAGAAAAGCAAGCTCAAATTGTATAACAAAAATGTAATTTTTTTATCAATTGTACTAACCCAACGAAAATAATGTGATAATCTCAATGTGATTTGCACTTTATAATTGTTATAAAATAAATAAAAATTAATAATATAAAAACTGTGCATTTTATTGTTTATAACGATTTCTATTCTGGAAATAATCTTTACATATATCCCTGTGCATCAATTTCAATCACTTAAACTATGTACGTCACACAATTTTTAAAATTTTGCTTTTGAGCAAATAATGCTTTCGTGTAGAATAATTTTAGATAAAATTTTTAAAATTATGTGACGTACACAGTTTATTCGATTAAACTTGATGCACTTGAGATATAACCCTTGATTATCCTCAGAACTATCTCTTCAGAAATATAATTGTTTGTTATTAGTTATTTATGGCTTACCCATTTGGTTTTTAAAATAAAATTAAATAGTGATTTTTGTAGAATCTTATTTTGTTAAAGTATATAATACATGTTACCGATGAAAAGGGTTCATATATATGTTAACCTTTCCATTCTACCAGAGATTAAATATAACGTTTATTTCAAACTGATTTGCAACATCAAAAACTTCGACTTCTTTTATCCTTTTCCCGCCGTCAAAGAAGCCGACGTTTTTTATGTTGCAAATAAATTTGATATAAACTTTACATTGGTAATCCATCCTTATGTAAATATTTATCACTACAAATCCTGGACCCAAAACAACGCCTACGATATTGTTAATTTTGATACAGCAAATGCGTATAAATGATCTAAAATCCTAAATAGGCACTGCCCACAACAATATAATAATTTTTAGTGTCCGGATTCTAGAGCGATAAATTTTAACATGGGGTAGAACGATCTATGTATATTTAATCTATGATTTTTATAGTTTTAATTTATAACATAAATATGCATAAAAATTATGCAAAAGTAATCAGTGCACATTGCACAGCAAAATATCTCAGAACATAACTTATGATTAGTTCCACCTTAGCACGTTTTTAAACATGAGCGATATCTGTTACACCAAGTTAATATATTAATTATTATAAACTATTTCAATTACTAAGATTGTAATCTATACATTATTTTAAAAGGAAGTTTAATAAAAGCAGACCCTTTAATTAGAATCCGTATTTAAAAGGATTCCATTCATTCTTAACATTTGTAAGTATACTTTAAATTAGTTTAAATTTACATTTCATTGATTCCAAAAAGATATTTTATTTTTATTTTTTTTATTCTTTTTTTACGATCTGAAAAAGAAAATACTACCGTGGAGAGTGTTAAGGGTCGATTGAAAATTGAAATTAGATGGCAATACTAGTCATTTTTTTGATGCAGAGTAACTAACTTAAATTTTAAGATTTTTATGATTTTAACATTTTATAAACTGTATGGTTAATTCCTTATAACATTATAACAAAACTTTAAACAAAGTTACTCATATTTATGATCACTTGCTTTCAGTTGGTTTAGTGATGATATAAACTGATTTCATATTCGTAGTCAGCGACTCTAAATACCCCCAGGTACCGAATTTGATCGAAATTAGAGTACGTAGGAAAAAGTTTACCATTTTGTATCAGCCATCTTGAATCTTTAAAAACTAACAATAGGTCTTAGTCAGCGATCTTAAAAATTTCCCTGATATCTACTTTGAGCAAAATCGGTCCATATTTGGAAAAGTTTGCTGCCATCTTGGAGTTACCATTTAAAATTTTTTAATATACCGATTTTTTTTTAAGTTGTTATTGAGCATACTTAAAGATACAAAAGAAGTCAATCAGATATCGGATAGTGGGTGAAAAATTGTTTTGATCCTCATGAACAAACACCAAAAGCAAGATAAGGTAATATGTGGCAAAAAATTACTTTTTTTCAGAAACCTCTTCTGTCTGGGATTTATTTACTCGAAGTTAGAAAGTGTCATTTTTTTTTCGCACTAAATGAAAAATAATTTCACTTTTTTACACTGAGGGCTAATAAGTACGTCACATAGGGAAAACATATGACATGATGCAAATGACAGGGTCGCACTGGGGAGGGATATACAGGTTTTTTTTTCATAAAATTTTCCAGCTATAATGAAACAGTATCTCACCTTGTAAATGTCTTTGAAGAAGGTTGGAAGCCGCAGAAATGTGCAACATATAAAATAATTTCATAGTTTGAAGAGAGCTGGAGAAGTGTGGTGCGTGTAACAGTAATGCTAGCAATGCAACTGAACCCATAAGATGCGTACTAACACCTACACTTGAAGCTCTCATCACTAACAGCAAATAACCATTTATGAATCCTTTCAAAAGCTTCGCAGATGGGTGGGTCGAGGGTCGGAGACAGTACACAAAATACTATAATTTTATGGTTCACTATATTCACTAGGTTTCCACCAATACGTTGGCAATTTTCCCTCTCGCTACCAAATATTGCCAGTAATATGGTCAGCTACTTGGGGCAATAAGTCTTTTTTTAGTGTATTGTAACTAGACAGTTGCGTTTTTGCAACACATTTTTCTATAAATTTGCTGAATACCGGATTATCTAATTGTTTTCAGGGAATATTACACCCCACCATAAACTTTAGTAAATCCACGTTGAATTGTCTTTGCTGGTTTCTGTTAATTAATGTTTGGTGTTTTTTCGTCGCCACATGATGTGTCCTGTTACACTGGTTTTCTGTTTATAGAGCAGTTTAAAGTCACACAATTTACATATCAGCTCCACATCAAGAAAAGTCAAGTCAAGATAATAAACCCTAATCCACTCGCGCACTGTTTCCAAAGACGCCGACTTCCTCTCCATTTCGTAGTCTACAAAGGCATTACACTAAACAGAAAATATCGCCTATATCGTGAATAAAAACACAAACCCAAACCAAAAAAATCTTGTCTATATTATAAATAAAAACCGTCTTTACACTCACTCCTTATACGTACAATACCACATCTAAATAATTTATCAAACTGAATTCGTCGGCACGAAAGAGTCACAGATTCTCGCGAATCCGACCAATCGAGAACCGCTTGCCCACCTGCTGTTTATAAAGGCTCGTCTGGCCCCACCCTAATGTATTCAATATTATTCATTTGACGTTCAGACATTAACTGTGTGTTTTAATTTTTTTTATTATAAAGGTTAATATCTTTCTAATACGTACATAATCAGATTATTGTTCCGTAAATCTGCGTGAAAAAGTTTCATTTGCTTGCATTCTCTTTACTACAAATGTAAAATATGACATATTTCTAGGTGCAAAAATTATTCATCATTCACTTTATATTTCGCGACGGTGTACGACCCCACATATGTACCGATTTGACGTGAGAAAGCTTAATGTGTAAGGTCACTATCAGAAATTACGATTTATTTTCATTGCTATTATATCGCCTTAATGCGGAATATAATAGGAAGGTTAACTCCGTCTCTGGCATGTCATAAGTTTTCCCTAAGTATAATGAATTATAAAATAATTTGATCCTTTTTCCTTCAGAGTGCCATGGGAAATTTAACAGATTACAATTTTTTTCAAAAAAATTCAGTGGCGAACTAATTTCTGTAACAGGAGCATGTAACCTACCTATCTACGTCAATGGCTTTTTGTTGCTATTTTTGGCTTGAAATATAAATGCAGCTTTACATAGAAGGCGGTGTGCCAAATTCGAAAATAATAGCTTTTGTCTTTCCTTAGATATTAAGTTATAATTTTTTTTTTTTAATGAAACTTCAACACCGTCTATCCAAATTACAGTGCATTTTCACATTATGTTCACAGAAGAAACTCGTATTGTTTGTACATACTCTACACATTTCTGAAGTTTGTGTCTCGGAAACTGTATACCACCCTGTATAACTTGTTATAATTTAGAGATAACATCAGTGTGAGCGATTACTGAGAAAAGAACTAAATAAATTTAAATACTAATATACGAGTACTCTCAAATCTAAAATGTAATAGGAAGTTCGTTATCTACAATACCTCGCATAGGCAGGTTTCCTGAGCGACCGACAATGTAACTGCCATCGATGCTTTTTAAAATGTTCAGCCAATTAATAATCTACGAGCAACATGGGTTTCACAAAGGACGATCCACTACCACTCCATTTTGCGAGATATTACCTATTGAATAAATTTGAACAAGATAAACAAGCTTATCTATACCGACCTCTCAAAAGCTTTTGATACTGTCTGTCATGAACTTATTTTGTGTAGTGAAATAGGATATTGGAAATTGAATTTAACTTAACTCTGGCGATGAGAATGGTACTTTTTCTGACGTTTGTTGTCACTGGTTTCTAACGTAATTTAAAATTGTTTCGGAGTTTTTTTAATGTAAAACATTAGATAAAGTTTATTATTGAAATAAATATCAGGATTTCTATAGAGGGTGTCTCAGGTCAACTACAGTATAAGTGTGAAAAATATTTTTTGTTCGAATGGAATAATTTTTTATGCAGATCGGTTTTGCTTGAGATCTGCCAAGAAGGTCCTAAAATCCATTTTCCTTGGGTGTTTTATTTAACATTGTTTTAAATTTTATATCATAAAACTGTCATAAGTTAAAAAAATTTAAAATAATGTCAATAAAATTGTTTTGAACTATATTTTTAACTTAAATTTAAAATTTGGGGATGCTGAATCTGTATTGTTATCATGATTCTACTGTATCTGAATGAAGAAACGTTATAATCAATACATTTTTAATCCATCTTCTAAATGTTAGTATTCTCTTATGTATTTGGCTCATAGAAAAGTATTGAGATGAGTAGATTACGATTTTGCTTGAAGAAAACATTGGAAAATTTAAAGATTTCTGTCGGAAATTTTTCATAGAGAATATCTCTAATACATACTGCTAATGCTAAATACAACTGAAAAAATAAAAAAATAAACGTAGCAATATTATCAGAATGAAAACAAAATTCGTTGAAATAATATGTAGTTAATTATGACGTTTATATTGAAAAAGTTAAAGAGAATTTATTTCTAAATTTAATATGCGGAGTTTTTTCAGATCCAAAATTTACTTTCATATTAATTTTATGTGTAAATTGATATGATGTTGAATAGCTTTCTCTATCGCACATTAAATAATTTAATACAGTGGAGAAAATTATTAGCATATCTTAGCAATAAATTATCTTTTTTTATTATTGGCCTGACTATTAACAATTATCAGTTTCTAATGGGAGAATTTATCTAGGTTAAATCTTAAAATAAAGCAATCATAACTTGGGAGTCTTCGCCAATTACAAAATGTACAATTTTTTTAAAAAATGCATCTCCGTCTGTGTTAAAAATTTAGTAATGGTTCTAACGAAGGAAGATAAATGAAAATTTCTGTGAATCTAATTTCGTGTCTTTTTACATTTCTCTTCTAATACACGAAATTATAATCATAGTTATTTTCTTATGTAATAGAAAAGTTTTTAGACCGGCTTATTAATAGTTAGACAAATTTTGTTGGGTTAGCGTCCTTATTTTGAGAAACACTATTTTATCATCTTGCCGACGTTTCGGTAAATTTTATTACCATCCTCAGGCCAATTAATTATGAGTTTTTCCTGGTCACCATAAAATATAAATAATAATTAGCAAAAAATTTTTCAGCGTTATATATATATATATATATATATATATATATATATATATATATATATATATATATATATATATATATATATATATATGTATAATGTAATATTTTTATTTTTATATGCCCCTCGTTGGGACACAATTTTATATATTATGTTTTACTTTATTTTAATAAAAATGTTGTTTACTTTATTTATTTTTATTATTTTGTTTTGAGACTCTTTATTATATTTACCTCTCCTCAGGGTTCGGGCAGGTTCCTGGCGATTAATCTGAAAAATTAATGGTACAGCTCCAATTTCAAATGAAACACACCTTGACAGATTACAAACAAAATGAATTTATTTTCAAATTTCCGGTATGGGTTAGAAAACTTTTTGTATAAATATATCTTAAAATTAACATGAAAAAAGGCCTTTTATTTATTTATCAGATCTGTTAATATAGCTGCTATTAAGTCGTCGAGTACCTAGGATTTATTTGTTTTTACTTACGACGATTTCTTGTACTTCACGTTATGGCAATCTCTGTCGACTAACGCTTCTGCTTATATTATTGATCAGTGCCTCGATCCTTCTTTATCCGTGGCACATTTCAGATTCATAAAACCTCACTGACCATGGCTGCTCGGTACACTGGATTTATATTTTCGTAGCACAACACTAAATTTATTTAACAATCAGCAAACTTTTATTTAAGGTACGTATTTTACCTTTGCTAATTTCCTCAAATCACATTTACTATTATATACAAAACTTTCCTTGGTTGTTGCAGCTGGAAATTACTCTTCAATTCCACTTGGAATTATTTTATGGTATTAATAAAATTTAATTTAACATATTTTTTTTTTGTTTTAGGTTTACAAACCCTGTTTTAATATTTTGTGAGCTTGAGAATGGACTTCATTTGAAAATATAAATTTAAAATTTTGAGGTTAGGAAATTTCTTATAAAATTACAATGCTCTTCCTTTGAGCTTTCAATCCATACTAAATCTTAAATATGGCCTTTTTATTGGCCTAATCTGACGTTTCTTCAAAAATCATGACACTTGATTTTTGAAATTTTAAATATGAAAATTTAATTTTCTTTTTTTTTTCTTTATGATACCTTATGGCTCTAATTTTATTATTGAATAAAGATATAGAGATGATTAGCTTTATTTTGATATGCCATACTATGGCCTTTTGTGAATATTTAGAAAAATTACAATTGCAACAATTTTTAACAATTTCTCTTATATAACTAATTACAACCATCTAAACTACATACCAGAGATTACTTTAAGAACTAATGAACAAATCAACACCATATTTGCATGTCTAAATACATTTAAAACATTATTTTAATTTGCCTTTCGTTTTAGGACTTCGTTAAATCTCATTGGCTGGAAACTTTTCAAATACAACAAATTCCTTAAAACTAACTGACTGGAAACAATAAATAGATGCTATTCTTCTGACATAGCTATAAAAAGTTCAACAAATGGTTTTTATTTTAGAAAAAACTTCATATTTGTCAAAGTTATGTACCTCCTTGGACATAATTTACACATACACCTTTTAAATGTCTTTACATTTTGATGCTGTTACATTGTATTAGCTCACAAGGTGAGTCTCTTTCACTTTTGTAAAGTTTTAAAGTTAGACGATGCACTTACTTCGTAGGAATGATTGAAAACTCAGATATCGTAGAGTTTACGCTACCCAAAATATGAAAGTAGTTTATAGCACTTTTTTTCCAGTGTTCATGATTGCTATCATACTTGTAGCTATTCTATGACTAACTTTATTATATTTGTCTTTAACAAAGTTCATAATTTTAATTAATAAAATTTTATTTTTTTTCCAGGTTATCTAAAGGTTTTGGTACCTAAAATCAATAATGTTCTGGCTCTGGTTGCCATGCTATACACAATAGTCCTTCTGATGCTTATTCTATGATAGAACAATGCTTTTTCACATAGCATAATAACATACAGTTCATTTACCACACGGTAGGTGTTTATATCTAGCGTTTAACAACATTTATTACAAATTTTACCTATTTGATATGAATACAGTTATAGTTTATACGAGTACAATTGAAATCGTATAAAAACTGAAAGCCTGCAAAAACAGTCGGCATCTCTTTATTGTACATATACAATAATATATAGAATAAAGAGATGCCGATTGTTTTTGTTGGCTTTTTAGTTTTTATATGATTTCAATTGTGCTCGTATAAACTATAACGTAAGTGTCTCTCACTGAAATTGGGCTCTCATACCACTCAAAATTATCATTTTAATTTAAATTATAGAGTCTTTCTTTGCTTTAGTATTGGCAAAATATCCTTATTACTTTCTTTTTATTATTTAAACATAATTTTATTCTTATGTACTCTGTACATTATACAGGGTGTGGTTTGGTCATCGTAATATATATATATATATATATATATATATATATATATATATATATATATATATATATATATATATATATATATATAATTCGTTTTCGGGTTATACTCCCGCGTAGGTGATAGGCCCCGAGAGGGACCGTGGTTGTCTGAACGACGTTTCGGCAGAATCTCATCTGCCATCTTCAGGTTCTAACAGATAACTGCTTACTGCGGCTTCTGGTTACTCGAACTGAAAATTTTCAGTTCATTTTCAGTTCGAGTAACCGGGAAGCCGCAGTAAGCAGTTATCTGTTAGAACCCGAAGATCCCCGGCAGATGAGACTCCGCCGAAACGTCGTTCAGACAACCACGGTCCCTCTCGGGGCCTATCACCTACGCGGGAGTATACCCGGAAAACGAATTTAACATTCACCACCCGCGAAAACCTGAAAAACAACATATATATATATATATATATATATATATATATATATATATATATATATATAAATATATATATAAATATATATATAAATATATATATGTATACATATATATGAATAGTGGTGAGAGGTATGAAACTTCTCATATGGTCTGAATGCTACTATCCGACCGACATCCTAGATGTTTCTGTGGCGGATAGCGACTTGCGTCACAGCAAGTACCGAGAGCGGCGACCCCTAGCCCAGGTGAACTAAACTAATGTTATTAAATATGATTTGAAGCAAACAACTACTCAGCGGGCAAATACCCCGACCTGCATTGAATTACACCTTCAAATCATGATGGATCGATAGCCAATATCATTTGTCATTGGCTATCGATCTATCATTATTTGAAGGTGTAATTCAATGCAGGTCGGGGTATTTGCCCGCTGTAGTAGTTGTTTCCTTCAAATCATATTTAATAATATATATATATATATATATATATATATATATATATATATATATATATATATATATATATATATATATATATATATATATATATATATATATATATATATATATATATATATATATATATATATATATATATATATATATATATATATATATATATATATATATAAAATATATACATAAATCGTGGGGATGCAGTTAATAGGTGGCTAAATTCAATTAAAAATCTCTGTTTTTTATCAAGCTTTCGGAATATTTTATTCCTTTCTCAAGATATCTAAAAGTACATTATGATATTAAAAAAAATTATTATTAATTATTATAATACTTACAAACGTGATTAAAAAAGGTAAAAATGAATACATGGCATACAAATTGTTTTAAATAAAATGTGTAAACTGTTTAATATTATAATGTACTTTTAGATATCTTGAGAAAGGAATAAAATATTCCGAATTCGTGTCATTACCAAAGTTGGGTGAGTGGTATGTGCAGTGGACTCATCTTGCTCAAACCATATATTCTTCGCTGATGTAACTGGTTAAAGAAACGTTGCAACATCTCAACGCAACGACTACTGGACGATCCTTTGCAAAAAAATAAGGTCCGGTAATACCTGTTGATGCAATAGAACACCAAACAATCACCTATGGACTGTGTAATGGGGTTATTCTAAATTGTGTTAAGAATTTTCTGGCAACATTCCGTTTTATTTCTTTTATTACACTAAGCTCTTGAACAATTAGTATCTTATACGGTTGGAATTTAAGGTCAGCGTGTATAATTTTGCGCAGATTTCAGAGTTAAAGTATGGTCATGCAGAACGTTGTATTGCAATTCTGATTTGATCAGTATTTTTTACAGCTTTCACAAATCTTTGACTGCGGTCTTTTTCTTGTCGTTTGCATACCCATTTCCCTACTATTTCCTGACCTATCTGTAAATAGATAGTCACGATTGGGCAATTCCTCTGTCTCTGATGTCCCCAAATTCCAAACGAAACACGTTGAACAGCAACAACTGAATTCAATATCCGAAACTGGTCAATAGCAATTAAATATCTCTTCTTGCAAAGATCAGTGCTCCATTTTTATTAAATGTGACTGATTGTCAAAAAGATGTATAGATGAGAGAAATGCCTGCAGTTTATTTCAAATTTACTTGTAACAAAAAATGTCGGCTTCTGTCGTACTTTACCGCTGTCAAAGAAGCCGGAGTTTTTATGTTGTAAATATTTTATTTTCAGTTTTTGAATACCACTCGTCTGTTATAAACAATCTGCATATAAAGATATAAAAAATATTCAATTGTATAAATAATTGTGTGTAAACATTGTTCTTACATCGTAATATATTCTTCAAAGGTAGCAGCGTCTAAAAGTCATTTTCTAATCATAGGTAATTAATAATTTTCACATCATTAAGGTGTGTTATTTCATTATATTCATTAAGCACCGTAGGTAGTGTATAAATTATATATTACCCATTGTGCGGATCTAAAAAACTATTATTGTCAATAGATATTTTAAATGTCAAAAGTACAGTAATCACATGTTTATACCAAGGTGAAAATAGTGTTTTATGTGTTATTGAAATGTACATAAAATAAATGGTTGAGGTGTTGATGTTGAAAAACCAATTGAACATTATTTGTTTTTCTTTAGCAGTAGTATCCACATTTCTAGAAAAAAAAATTATTGGGCATTACATAAGCATCCTTTCAAATGTAAGATAACAAATTATAGTTTCTTACATTTTATACTGACATTCTTATCTAGTATTAAATTTTAGGTAGATAATAAATCAAATACAACACTTCTAATGTATTTTATCACAGAAACTATTAAAACAACTACTCGATCTAGAAGCAAGATTGTATTGCATTAAATAATAGTATTCTCAGTATTAGAAGCAATAACAAAATCCACATCATCGGATCATCATATTTTTTTTCCAGATTTTACATAAGCTCAAGAAAAACTGAAAGAGTGTCACAAATAACATTCAGACAATAAATCTGAAACTGTTGTAGTGAGTGGCATGGAGATTAGATCGGTGTGGCAGCGATTTTTGTGCAGATATCAAAAAGGAAGTGTTAGTGTATAATATTGAATTCACTAATACATTAAAAGGAAATACCATTTAAATCCAAATAGCCTTGGCAGAAACGTAACGAAAATCTTCATCTTGTTAACCCATTTTTTTTTTGAAAATTTCCTCGACCAAATCTGCCTCAAGCAATCTATTGAAATCCGCCATATTGGAAAGCTATTCTTCCTACCGATTGAACGTTTAGTACTACTTAAAAACACATCATATGGAAGTCGGCAGCTAGTAAAATCAGCCATATTCTTCACTCATCGCTTTTATTTAGCCCAGTACGCTACCTACTATTATGGTGTAATAAGTAAAAAATTCCCTTCGTATTGAAGAGAATTTTTTAGAACTACCGGAGGCAGTTCAAAAGAAATCGATTAATACATCTTCTGTAAGTTTAACATCAGTATAAGTAATACATATCCTTGGATTATGGTTTATGCTTCAGGTCACTCACTGTATGTTTAAGGTGACATTACCAATTCAATGATATTGACTCACCAACTACATTTAAAAACTTGTAGGACGTTGCTAGTGGCATATTAGTTGTAATAAAGTAAGCAAAAAACCTGTTATGGAATATGAAAATACAATACATAAGGATCTCTGAGATTAAAGATTTTAACAAGCTGAGTAAATCAAAGTTATGTTTGAAATTGAAGGTCTGAAATCTGTTTAAATATTTTGTTAGAATCTAGGAAAAACTAATGGTAGTAGACAAATATATATGTATGTACATCGTTTGAAGGAAAAGTAATAAAAAATATTATTTACTGTCTGTAAACAATTATTTGCAAAAACACAAAACTAAAGTTAAGCACTTTTTCCATCTCCTATTAAATTTATTCGGTAGATAGTTTTCTTGGATACAATAGTAACAATAATTGTATCCATGGAACTTATTAATCAAATAAATTTAATGAGAGATGGAAAGATCGGCCCAATTTTTAAATATTATTTGGCACAATACAGACATATTGTTTGACATACACATACGCATTTCTTGCTTGAGATTTTCCTTATCTCGGAGTGAAAAGTTTTTTCATCTATCTACTTTTTTGCTCGTACTATTTGTCCAGTCTTTGTACTGATTTCAATTTCATATTTAAATGAAACAGGAATAAACGGTCACTCGTTTTCTTTAAGAATCATCAATCCTTATGCAAGGTGTCCAGGAAGCATATATCAAGAGAGGTGGAAATCTTTTTGAACCATTGTTTCTCTCAGCTATCTCTTAAATTTAACTTGTTTTCTTCTCCGTTTGTTAATTTGATTTATTAAATAATATATTCAACATATAAGATAATTTTTGGTTTAAATTAAGATATAAGAAGATATGACAAGATATAACAAGACTGGTGGTTACAGAGAAAAAAGGTTTTAGATAAAAATAGCTTCTAAATTTGCATACTTTCATCTAATACTAAATCAAATATTTTGTTGGAAAATTAAAAAACCTATTAAAATAAATTAGTAAATTCAGATTTTCCGAGATCAGAGACCATTTTTCTATCGGTCAAGCAATCGCTAAAAATTATTAGGTATATACGCCACTAGTTTGCTGGCACAGAATTCTGTGTAATGCAGCATGTTATCGTTACAGCCTGCCAGGCATTTCTTAAAACCACGTTGTTCGTGTATCTGCTGGAAGACCGGATCAACAAACCTCAATGTCCTGGCATACAAGATACGTGTAAATATGTAGTAGGCGTTGCGGCAAGTGATCGGTCTATAATTCTCAGGTCGACCAGATCCCCCTTTTTGGGGATAGGCACAGCGCATCCTTCAACAAAATAGTTCGGAATCTGCTGCACGTCGTTCAACCATGAGTTGAAAACTCACGCCAGACAGCGGTATATGGAAGAGAATTGCTTCCGCTACCAGTCGTTAATGCCGTCTGGGTCCAGGGCAGCGAAGTTCTTTGTACCAACAAGTGCTTGTTGGACTGATTGCCGGGCACACTTAGTATGGCTCTTCCATATGTCTGTGGCACAGAAGTGTGCAATTGCTGACGTGTTTCGACATTTTGTACAGTAGACGGATTATCGACAACACGCTCTGGCTCTTGAAAGAGGCGGGAAGGATTCATACGGAACAACATGTTTTGCTCCACTCTCCTCACCCACCTATTCAACGTTTTCTTTACAGCAATGAGCGTTCGGATCCTATCTAGACAGTGCTGCTTGATGGTAAGCATCACTGTAAGATTTATAGTGTGGTATTGACGTCTTAGTCATGCTGCGATAGGCCGGATTCTGGGAGTAAAAACTATACTGTGGTGTTTATTTTTTTTTTCTATTTCCCGACGCTGGACAGACCTCCTGTGGCCTTCAAAACTCACGGGAGAATTTTTTAAAATTTTCGTTTGATTTTGTATTTGAATTTTAATAATACTATTCTAATAATTTTTTCCTTAATTTTCAGGTAAGAGCCTATCCGACTAGAATTAAGAAATATGAAGTAAGTATTTACATAAATTAGTTTCATGATTAATAAAATGTATCCCATAATCCTTCTGACTATATTATACTATTTTTTTTATTTATTATTATTATTTCGTCTTAAATTTTCTTCTTTTTTTTGGAATAAATGTTTGGCATTTTATATAGAACTTTTTTGGCCCGTACATAAAATAATTGCAGGAAAAAAATGTGCTCTATCATTTAACCCACATTTTCTAAAATACTGTGTACTTATATGGTTTACTCCAGTTGGTCTACAATTACCTTACACTTTTTCTTCAAGGCGAATCTTCAAAAAAAAAATTACCAGGGGAACGATTTAGTGTTAATATTTATTTTGGCGTTAGAAGCAATATATCAAAAGTTCTCTTGGTTCCTAACTGTGCTGTGTAGCGCATTAAAGAATATATAAAAAAAAACAGATATTGGGAGATAACTCTGTAAATATGACTCTACGATAAAAATAGTTATTATAAAAATTAAAAGCAATTAAATTATCTACAAAACAAGGTTCTATGTAATTTTTTCATAAAGGCAATAGTTTAGACGAATCATTGATCTTAAGGGGCCTAGTCGGGAAAAAGCTTCGTATAGCTGTGTCACTCTCTAGAAAGTTTTTATACATGCGCCGCTAAATAATTTTGCTCTTGACTATACCTTCACTGGACGTTTTATTCACCGACTTCATTGAGGTGCAATTCCCGATAGAGGTAACACTTCCTTGCTCCACTTGTAGTGACAAAGATACTTATTTAGAAAATTCTTTTTAACCAAATGGTACGGAATAAAAGTTTGAAACTTACTGAGCATAATTATGAAGGTTCATTCTAGACGACATGTATGAATTTTACCTCGAATTTTACCGATTGATATCATAATTCAGGAGGCTAATCACGTCCAAATTTAACTTATATTTACAGTATAAATTTTCCCTACATAAAGTGAAAATTAATTAAAATAGATATACATGTACCCTCTAGTACACTTTCAACTACTGATTTTCCAAATTTGGTGTAATTTGACCAAACCGTATGGAAGAAATAAATTTTGAAAAATTACCTTACAAACACTGGTTCGATTAGCCCTCTTAAATGCATGAAAATGGATACTACCACTCGTCTTCGGCAATATCATTGAGGCAGGAGGAACCGTGGCAGTAGAACCTGGAGGTCGATCTTCCAACAACCATATCCAGAACGTATCCTTTCTCACAGCTGCAGGATATTATTTCCAGGAGCTGGAGGTTTTGAGGTGGTGTACCTCTCAATACTCGGGAGATAACTCTTTTCCTTTCAATTTATGCAATTCTGCATCTGATGCATTTTTCGTTGGTGACAGAGACGCAAAACTACCTGATCTACTTTTTCTCATAGATCTTGTGAAACATTTGAACCGGTATTCATCGAGAGATGTTGCAGATACCAGTGCACCATATAGGGCTAGCAGAAATGATTCTCCATATCTATTAGTCACTCGTTTCGATGCGTTTTCTCACTGAACATTCTCTCTTTTCTCCTATTGTGAGTATGAATGCGAATCTTGTAGCACACCACCTCTTGGCATGTATGTACATACTTGCATTCAGGGTGATTATGTAAGCTTTGTAACGACTATATCTTCCTGTCTGTCTACATTTACCGGTTTCATGAAGAATATGAGTTTCGAGGGAGGAGTCAGGTTAACAAATAACACCAAGAGATCAAGGTTTCTTCCAACGATGACAGTAGTTTTCTTCAATGGCCGTCGAATCACTGTTTCCACGATAGGAACATCAGCGTCACTATGAGCTTTATCAACGACGAAATTAGCTTCGGCAAATTTGGTTTTCAGCATATATACAGATCTGCTCATATTATTACTGTTCGCCATCAGGAATTTCTCTTGGACTGTTACGTTCATGCATCCCTGGAAGTGTTCAGCAGCTGAAGTAGACTTTCCACATCGACTAAGACTTGCCACTACTTTCGAGTCTGTGCTCGTTTAATTTTAACCATCTAAAACGAAGTGATTTCGCATCTATAGGCTGCCCAAGATATCTCAGTTGTATATCACTCATAACTAGCACGTGCGATAGGCAAATTGGGCATGCAATTTTTTTCTCCAACTTAGGATCGTGGCTATCGTTTCTACGAAAAAATTGCCTATTTAGAATCTTTTTTTGTAGATAATTTAATTACTTTAATTTTTAAGAAAACTGATGCCTGCAGATATACATAAATCTTTTAAGTTTTTAATGAAAATTAGATTTCTTTTATTAATTGTGGTACACAGACTGTCTCAGAACACCGTGTCACCAAATTAACTACCTATACAGTTATTGAAGTCAATTCAATTAAAGTACGGCTCACTTATGTATAAAAATCGTCAAAGGGGTAAAGAAAAATGTAGATTTTACAAAGAAAATGGTTTGAGATAAATTGTTAAAATTTGGCATACAGTTTTTAGTCAATGACAGTATTTGGAGAAAATTTAAAGAAGGTCGCATAAAAAATTGGGGGAGTGATGGGTATGTTTATGGGCATAAGGCATATGATTCTTCATGGTATATATTTATTTTTCGTATTTTGAAAGTTTGTTCTAGTTGTCTGTTTTAGTGGAACTTATAGCTTACAATTAATTGAATAAAATCATGCAAACAACACGGAGTTCCTTCTTTCCTTTATTAGACTTTAAGTGCTTTCTTTGAAACTATTCCATAAGACACAAAAAAATAACTGATCGCAGCGGGTTCACCAAGGTTCCTGCAGAGTGATTAAAAAAATGGCTACGATAAAACGTGCGAAGATCAATGATTTTGTATCATAGTCATATATATACATACCTGTTTTCCAATTAAAAATGGACGTAGATTTATTAATACTTTGCCTTACAAGTAGTATAGAGGTCATATACCTCACATTGCCTTTCGTTAGTAGATTTAACATTTATTGATTTAGTTACAATGTGATGAATTATTGCGCCAATTGTTACATCAAATTAATGTGTTTCTTGACATAGTAACATTACAACCAAAACTTGAAAATATTTTTTAACTCTTCCGCAAGGTTTTTATTTAATATGTGATGTCATCTACATATATAAAGAACTTATCTTCGCTGCAAATCCAGTATAAAAAATTGTCAAGGATGATGATCATTACTTATTATTTTCAGTAGATTGAAATTATAGTGGATATTAGTTTGTTGTAGAAATGTTTACTTTTTAATGGATACCTATCTATTACACTTTATACATGTTGCTATGCTGCCTATACTTCTGCTTTTGTGAAGGATGTGATGGATGAATTGTATCTCATTTATGAATTACATTGAGCGAATGTTATTGAGTAATTGATCCTCAGATAAAAGAACTAAGTTCTTCTGGAAGATTTTAAAATTATACAATACCTACATATTTTTTATTTTATCAGATAATTTCAAATATATTGTATACAGGGCGTTCCAAGTTCGAGGGATGACGCTTCTGAAAATATGGCTAGTTAGTTTAAATCTGACACATTTGCGTATTTTTGGAAATAATAAAAATTGGTAAAAACATCTATTGTTTTCGAGAAAATCGTGAAAAGCTGAACTTCAGGAAATTTGTATTTTGTTCATCTGCTTTAGTTTTGAATATGTAAGAGCAAAAAATACTCTCTAAGGTCAACGTTTTAATTTACTTCACAATGTGGCCACAGAAGTACAAAGTGACGTCTAGATGTTTTAAAACAATCATCAACTTAATTTTCTTAAATAGTGACTATTATTATGTGATCTGAAAATCACATCTGATCTAAAAATGTTTTGAAATATCATAAACCATTAATTAATGATAAACTTACTGAAAAAAGAACAGTTTACTCCTAGAAAGTAAAGAGGATTACGACCGGAGAGCTTAGTTTTGTGAACAAATGATGGAAAGGGCGACAGTGATGAAGATTGTCCACAAAATCAATTTTCTAAGGAGTTTTATCTGAACATGTTAAGCGTGATTGTCGATATAGAGCGTACTTAAATAAGGTGTTTTCTGAAAGATGGATAGGTAGAAGGTGTGGTATTGAAAGGTCTACTAGAGCTCCGCACCTGAGTCCCTTTGATTAGTTTTTATGGAGTATCTATAAGTAATGCCTACCGAAATCGGCCAATAACGTAGATAATCTGAAGGCTACAATAAGAAGGATAGGAGTTGAAAAGATCGTTCCTATTTTTATTGACAATGTTCATCAAAGTTTTCGAGATCGAGTGTGGCACTACCAAGCAGTGATTGGAGTCTAATTTGAACATCTCTTTTATTTATCGAAAAATGTCATTTCGTTCTCTTATTGCATGTTACTAATGTTTTTTTAATAAATTCATTGATTTAAAAACGGTACTAAACATTTCCATTTAATCAAATTTGAATGCAATTTTCTCGAACAATCTAACCTACAAAAAAATATTTGTAATAAGGAGAGAATTATGCGTATTCAAAAATGTTCAAAGAGGTATTCGCTAACTTACAACAAACAACTTTTATTTGAAACTTCTTTAAATTAGATCGATATTAACAAAGTTATGCAAAAATTCTTACCAACCCTATATGAGAATTAAAAAAAAAATAGAAATGTTTTTTTATTTTGACACAATTTTAGAATTTTATTTATTTATTAATTTTATTTCCCACATTAGATTTCAATTAAATTAATTTATAATTTCAATTAAACTGTCACAGAATAAATAATGCGATAGAAACGTAATCCCTGGTGCAGAGAGAAAATGATATGTACATAAGATAAGACATGGGATATGCAGTGGTTCCGCAACGTGGAGAAAGTAATAATGGCAAACAATTAAATTAGACACATACACACACACACACACACACAGTGTTATAGCTTCAAAATAAATAGTTGCCTAGCCTAACTAACTTAAGTAAATATATAATATGTTAATGAACATAATTTGTTTTTACCGTATAATGTTGAGTTGTAGTTTCATGACATTTTAATATTCATTAGTTTTTTTATGTTTGTTAAACATATGAAATAGAAACAAATAAAAAAAATTGCACCTTTAAGAAGCAGCAGCGGATCTAAGATACTCTATTTGGGGGATCAAAAAACCATGAAAACAATAATAATTATACAAAATGACAATGTGAAATACCTACATAATGCGGATAATGTTTTCAACATACAAAACAAATTTTCATTATTTTAATTGCTGCCCTTTTTTCTTCTCAAATGTACAAATGAAAATATGTATTACTCATCTCAATGAAAAAGGAGAATGATTAGTGGAAACACCATTTTATAATTATTAAAACATGCACGCGCATAACCTCAAACTTCTAGGAGGTACAAATACGTCTACTTTAAATAATCGAAGGGCACTGATTTCCATGTCTGATTTTGGTAACGGAACAAGTATTGACAGTTTAGCTCAAAGAGATATATCATTTTAATACCATTGAGCTCTCCTGTTTCAATAATAAGCTTAGTCACTCATTGTCAGAAATAACATGTGGATACCAGCGCTCTCTAGCCATTTAAAGTAAACGGAGGTGTTCATATAACTAGCAATGAAAATACAGTGAGTGGACAAACATTAGTGCATCGTGATGTGTGGCGGATGAATGTTGTCATGGATGCGAAATTGTTCTTCATTTTGACATCACAGGGTTTTAAATTTTCAGGTAACCTCGGAGCATTCATATATTTTTACGGAGGCTTAAAACTAATTTATTGGGGCTCATGCCCTGGTAGAAACGACATGACGCAAAGGGATAAATGAACTATAATAGCTGTCAAAAACAGTTAATAATAATGTTCTTAAACTAGAGTTTCATCCGATTCTAAACCAGTACAGGAAATATGGATTAATTCTCTGGGTAGGAACCTTTGATGTGAAGCTAACACTGACATTGTTTTCCAGAAAACACCTAAACACCATATACTGTACACGACGGGCGTTTCACTAACTAAGTTGGCATCATTTGGAGATGATTAAAACTAACCTTACGCTAACAATGTATCCTATTTATACCTAAACTATTGTTACGGTTCAGTGAACTGTTACTCACTAATCAATAGAGTGGACTATACGAGATTGGCCCTCTGTCACTCACTATTCATAATTTTTACACTTTGTAATATCCAAGCTTTCTAGTATTTGTTACATTCCTAATTAATCTTAAATTGCTACTATATATTTCACGGTTGTTCTCAAACGCATGTTGGGCAACCCTGTTCTTATCTGTTCTACCATATTTGAAGTGAGCCATATGCTCCTTGAATTTACCATCTATCAAATGGTAAACAGATGAGTTCGAAAGTTTACCCATTGCATAACCTAGTTTCTTGATTAATTAATAAGGCGAAACATATCCTGTTGCAAGAAGGTGACATTTTCGTATCCTTTGACGTCTGTTCATTGCTTCCAAGTGTTCCGATACTACAGAACTTGGAGTACTTTGAGAAGCAGAAGCAAAATGAGAATTCGCGTATTTCCACAAGGTTTGGCTTAGGCATGTCGATGAAATTTTTGCAGTGTTTGATACAAAACTTGACAACTTTGTTTCTAAATTAAACAATTATTTCGCTTCAGTTAAATTTACATATAAAACTGTTTACAACTACCATTTTTAGATGTATTAATAATTAGAAATAGTGAAAATAAATTAGAATTTGACATACAGAAAAGTATGTTGGACAAACTAGATAATCAATTCAAACTAGATTCAAGCAGCATATGGCTCACTTCAAATATGATAGAACAGATAAATCTAGTGTTGCCCAACATGCGTTTAAGAAGCATAAAATAGATAGTAGCAATTTAAGACTGACTAGGAATGTAACAAATACTAGGACAGCTGGATGCATTTGAAAGCTTGGAAATTACAAAGTGTTCAAATAGTATGAATAGCGATTGAGTGCCAATCCCATCTAGCCGTTCTATTGGTTAGTGAGCAACGGTTCACTAAATCGGAACAATAGTTTAGGTATAAATAGGATACATTGGGTGAATAAGGTTAATTTTAATAATCTCCAGATGATGCTAACTTAATTAGCGAAATGTGCGTCGGGTTTAGTATATCATGTTTTGGTGTTTTGTAGAATGCCACGTCAGTGTTAAGGGATAATTTACCATATTTTGGAAAATATTTTATAATATCATTGATGATTTCGAGCATTGAAGAAACAAGAGTTGTAAAATTTTGATAGGACGATAGTTATTTTTATTTTAATATTTTTATATTTTTCTACTTAACTATACATTTAGTTACGAAGGTTTACTTTGAGATCATTATTTGTTTGAGGTTCCTGATTTTGAAAATAATGCCTGTTAGATATTCTAGTCAAAATACACCAATATAGCACTTTCTTACGAATTGTGGTATTATAATTATAATGCAGTTGAGGGCGAACGTGAATATAGCAATAGTTTTGCTAATCTAAAAACATAATTAAATCTATAGAATAGTTACTGTCTGATATATTTGTGAATCTTCGCGAATGTATAAATTAGGACTTGCAAGTATATCAGAATAGACGTTGTCATAACCAGTTTGAGAACTTCCACAAAATAATATAAACACAGTCCTATGGTTATAATTTATTAGAAATAATCCATATTCTCTATCTAGGATGTAAACAATTTATCACAAGTAACAGAATTACAAATTTTGAATGCTGACTTTCGACGATTCTTGTGTTTAGGGAATTGTGCTCCTTTTTTCTCTCATCAAGGTTGACATCAAAGTAATATATTCAGTTCTTATAACTTTTTTACCAGCTACAAAGGCAAATATTGACCCAATTACGAGAGATCAAAACTGAGAGATCCAAAATCGTATCCTAAGGTCTTTTCAATAAGGGGTGACAGACATTTCCAAAATCCTAAAATTTACTTTCTGTCTCAAAATAGTGCAGTTTTCACTTAAGTTTACAGACTGTGGCATCTTCTGTTGATTCTTGTTAATAATGATGTTATAAATCAAAAAGTTGTAACTCGTAAAGAAGTTAATACAACTTTAAGTGCTTTTTGAAACATCAGAATTTATAATTTCTTAAGATATGAAAAACACATTTATAAATAAGGTCAGAATCATTGTTTAGAGCTAGTTGGCCATAATTTTAACTCTGAATGTACTAAAAGTTGCAAGATTAATTTTTGTGCATAATCTTGACCTAACTCCGGTGGATTATCTTCACTTGGATTTACTTTGTAAAGGGATTATTCCGTTAAAAATAAATGAACGCTGCAAAGTTGAAAATGTGGTGGGTGATTAATATTAATCTGAGCAATGTTATTAAAATTGTATACTGGTTCTCAACATCGAATTATAAGACCAAAAACAAAAAAAATATGTATGTGTTTGGTTAATATTAAATTTACGAGGTAAGAAAAAACTTACACTTAAAAACAATACTCAACTACTGCAGAATTAATAAATAAGTTGCCTGGATATGGAATAATAGGATTCACGCAACATTTTGTTCAAAACAGAGATTTTTATTACAACCTACTGTAAAAATATTTTTCTGGATCTTTCTGGCTAGGAAGTTTCACTATTGAATGAAAGACAGAGCCATAAATTTCATTTCCATGTGATACTAAATAACTATTTGCTACAATTTATGTTTCTCGTTACTTATTGATAACACAAACTGAAGATTATTTATTTTCATACATTTCTACCGTCCATTTAATGAATAATATTAAAATGTATACTATATTTGCATTTTTTATCCTAAAGTATACTTTATAGAGGCATATAGTTCTAAGTACAAATGCAAATGCAATTTTCCTTTAATTCCTTTCATCATGTTAGGCGCAGACACCTTGTTCTTCCCAGAAAGTTTGGAAGACCAAATCTTTCGGAGTCGGTGACTGTATTTGCAGTGAAGAGAATCCTTTATTTGTTTTATATCCTGGATGTGGCTTTGTTGTACACCCAGATATGTATAGGTCTCTCTGGCACCCAAATGTCTTAGGATGCTTTCATCTGCGAGCTTCGCATCTTCAGAGAATTCTCTTTTAGGGTGGATGACTGCAGATTTGTCCAACCCGAAATCCATCCTAATTGCCCACGTGTATTCTTCAATCACCCTTAAAGTGTTTTGTAGTTCGCACTCTCGGGATGCATAAAGTTTATAGTCATACATATAAAATAGATGGGTGACCTTATGACTGCGGTCGCTTGGTGGTCCACACTGATATCCCAGGGTTTGGCGGAGCAAAACAGACAACTGCAGCAGTGAGATGCAGAAGAGTTGATTCAGGGAATCTCACTGGAAAACTCCTTTCCTAAATGCAACCTGCTCTGTCGTGATCCGCTGTTCACCTGATGAGTCTTGCAGAGCGGAAGCAGTTGTTCTATGCATCTTATTAATGATGTTGATACCGGAAGACATTTGAGCAAGTATAACAATAGCTCGGGAGATGTTGTGTTAAATCCCTTGTGGTAATTAACCAGGCTATCGATAAATTCAGCTTGTATTGCACAGATTCCTATGATTGATAGGGATAGTCTGCTGGTCTATCAGCAGGCTGTCCTTGCAATCTACCATTGATGTTGATGTTGAGTTGATGGTCGAGGAGGACTATGTCAGGTTTGTTGGCTTGGATTAGCCTGACAGTCGGGAACGAGTAGTTCCAGTAAATCTGGCATTTCTCGTTCTCGACAACGGACTCAATATCTTCTGGGACGTAAGACAGCACTGGTGTCTGGTCTACCCCGTACGAGAGTGCCTTAGATGGTAGTATAGCACTCGTAACGCCGCGTTATGTCGATGGATGTAGGCCGAAATCGCATATATGGTGCATGCAGATAGTATGTGCATGAGCGATTCCGGCTATGTTCTTATAGAAGACACCATGCTGGGGTTTACTGACGTGCTGCCGAAACAGATTTTCATATTCAGCGGCTCTGATTCGGGCTTTCAGACGATTTGGCTGAAGTTCAGTGACTCTACATCAGCACCTCGCCGGCCTCCTCGCCCGATGTCAAATGCGAGACTGAGTTCATCTGCGGCTTTTTTTGCTGCCTTGAACAATCCAGCTCCTACTCCTATAGTTTCGTGGTGTTTTACAAACCGCAAGAGGGGATCTGAGCTCCTGAGGATGTTACATGCCATACTCAGTACTACTCTTCCACGCGTACACTCCAGGCTCAAGACTCCTCGGCCCCACCCGTTGAGGTGGGAGGTGCACACTAGGAACGGACGAACTAGGAGAATGCTTCTGTGAATATTCATCATCTTGCGGGTATCTCTGTCTAATTGGCGCAGCTCATCTACCGTCCACCTTACTACTCCGAAGGAGTAGAGCAGAACAGGAACGGCAATCATATTAGTTGCAGACACCGTGTTCTTCCCCGAAAGTTCGAAAGACCAAGTCTTTTGGAGGCGGTGTCTGTACTTGCCGCGGAGAGAATCCTTTATTTGTGTTACATCCTGGATGTGCCTTTGTTGCACACCCAGATATGTATAAGTCTTTCTGGCATCCAGATGTCTTAGGATGCTTCCGTCTGCGAGCTGCGCATCTTCAGGGAATTCCTCGCCTCGTCCTCTCTTGAGGTGGACGACTGCATATTTTTCCAACCCGAACTCCGTACCAATGGCCCGCGTGTATTCTTCGACCACCCTAAGAGCGTTTTGAAGTTCGCTTTCTTGAGAGGCATAAAGGTTAAGATCATCCATATAAAATAGATGGGTGACCTTATACCTACGGTCGCTGGGCGGTCCACATTGACATCCGCGGGTTTGGCGGAGCCCAACAGACAACGGCAGCAGTGAGGTGCAGAAGAGGAGAGGACTCAGGGAGTCGAAAAAATCCCCTTTTTTGGGGATAAGCACAGTACGTCCCTCGACGAACCAGTCCGGAATCTGCTGCCCCTCCTTCAACCATGAGTTGAAAACTCGCACCAGACAGCGGTGAGTGGAAGGAAATTTCTTCCACCACCAGTTGTTAATGCCGTCTGGGCCCGGGGCAGCGAAGTTCTTGGTACCAACAAGTACTTGTTGGACTTCCTCCATACTGATTGCCTGACACAATTCTTCTGGCTCTTCAAGATGTCTGTGGCACAGAGCCTTGAGGTGTGCAATTTCTGGAGTGTCGCTTTTGAATGGACGCGTTGTTTCGTAGATTCCCTTCCAGAAGATTTCGACATCTTCTACAGTCGGCGGAATATCTACAACACGCTGTCGCTCTTGAAAAAGGCGGGAAGGATTTGTACGGAACAAATTGTTTTGCTCCATACTCCTCACCCGCCTCTTCAACGTTTTCTTTATTGCCATGAGCGCTCAGACCCTATGTAGACAGTGCTGCTTGATGGTAAGCATCATTGTCAGATTTAGAGTATGGTGTTGACGCCTTAATCCATCACTCTTCTTGTATTCCACCACACTCTGGATAGTGATATATCTTTCAATAAAATATTTTATTGAAAGATATATCTTACTCTATATTGAAAAATGTCTATAGAAAGTTTTTACTTCTTGAAAAAATATTCACAAATAAAAAAATCAAAATCTGCCAAATAATGTTAATTTTCGCCGATATCTCGAAATTTGTTAGAGATATCGAAATGCAGTTTTCAAATTTCGACGTTTAACGAAAATCGAGCCATGGTCGGTTTTTCTCTATCTGGTCTAGAAATAGGAAAACATTTGAGATAATTAAATATAAAAGTTGACATTTTAGAAATTTTCACAAAATATTGTAATTATTGATACCCAGATCTTTTAAACGGCACGACGACACCTTAAAATTTTTCACAATAAAACTTGTTTTTTTGGTGCAATTAGAGTCCTGACATATTTTTTTGTTAGATTGGATAATAGAACTAGTAAATGTTGCGTTTTTCGTACGTTGGCATTACTGTTTCCTTGGAGAGTTGGGGTAGAGAAAGAAGTTGCAGAACATGAGATTTCGCAGCCTTTAGGGGGGTTCCTCTACTATGTGTTCTACTAATTTCCTCATCTCTTCTCACATCGTCGTCTTTTGTGTTTAATAGCTATTAGGAAAAGTATTGAGAAATGTATTTAGAAACTGTAAAATTTCTTTTTTTATGACTGGAGTCATCATTTACTGGAACCTCGAACTTAATATCAGAAATTTCAGATTTTTTCCAGGATAATTTTGGCTTGTCTGTTTTTTTTCTTTATTTTGTTTGGCTTGTTCACTAGCTGTTTGTTTCGTTATTTTATTTGAGTATGTCTTTATTTTGTACACACTTTACAGTAAGTCATTATCATTCTCACATTCATTACTATTATTCACATATATACTCCTACAGCTTTAGTCAATATATCAGCGTGTAATAATCTTAGTAAATTGTCATTATCTTCTACAGGTTTGAGGTACCGATTTTCACCAAAAATACTTAAAAAATACAGTTTTCATCAAATCTTTAAAAAGTGTGGTTAGGATTTTGATAAAAAAATTTCGTCAGCAAGACTTTATGTCCATCCTATTGGACAAACTAAAAATAAGATTGAATAAAAAATTAAAGTGCCCCTACCATAACCTGAGCTATAATTATGTTAATTAATTGTTAGTTGCTCCATGCAATTAAAAGACAATTGACCTACAATAAATAATTTAAAACCGGTACTAATTGTCGAGAGTAGTTTTCTTGAATGCCGCCACTGCAGAAATGAAGAATAACTTCTATGAAATATGCATAAGTAGAGTTATCCACCACAAGATAGTTAAAAAAGCCTAGTGTCAATTCTGATGGATGCTGGGTCTCAAGAGGAACTGGACGATGCAGAATTGGGTCAAGAATCATGCTCTAGTAAATTTCGTATTACTCTAGGACCACCCTGTATAATTAAAATTTTGTATGCCCACGCCCTCAATTAACATTGTGTGTCATTATTTGAAAGATCAAGCGTAACTCTTATGGTAGATATGATTTCTTAAAAACATCATTGTTTTACGTGGTCGATAAATGCATCGTAATGTGTAGGGATCTATTGAAATCTCAAGGGTCGATTTTTCTTCGATTATCATACTCCGAATGAGATGAGGAAGTAAAAGAGCAGAATATGAATCCTGTATTATATTTTTTTATTTCAAGGCAACATCATAAAATGAACGCACGGGTCAATAAACATTTTAGTTGGATATAATGTTCGTTATTTATGGCAAATGCTATCGCTAGTAAAATAACTGTAGTGTACAGTACAGCGCCATATTATTAGATGCTTTTAAGTGTAAGTAATCACCTACACATTTTAATTTCGCATTAGTTTCTTAGTTAAAAGACCTTTGCAATCAATGACAGAATCCAATAACTGTGGTTCTGTGGGTGTGCGGATTTGCCTTTTTAAGGAGCCATGAGCTGTTTCAGCCTACAAGAGAAAACTGTAGATTGAATTCGAAGAAAAATACCGATCAGATCAGCTATGTTGGCAACTTAATTTAAAATTCATGAGTTTTTACAGACGTAAAACACTGCGGTTTAAATTACATTTGAAACCTTTTGTCGTGTAAAGCCAGATCCGTAAAAAAAATATTTAATTTTATCTAATTGTTCTCGCAGACAGTGTATTAAAAGCTTTCATAAAGTTGTAATTATGTATTCAGCTGACAAAAATACAAAGAGCGTCGACTGTTTGAAGAAATTTAATTTTTTTGATAATAATCATGAAATAAAAACATCCCAATGTAGCTTTAATTAAAATTACAATATGTCTACTTTAATATTATATATCTGGAAAACCTTTTATTCCAGATCCCTGAGGAAATTAATATATTTATATTAATCGTAAATTTTTTTACATACGTTGATCTTTTAAAAAGTTAAATTTTATGGTTGATCTGCTGACTTGTATACAGAGTGTTTAAAACAACATAGCTTCCCGATTAAGGACGAATTCTTCCCCTACTAGTAAGAAGGAAACTAATTAAACTATATAATTACTAAAATTAGTTTTTTCTTAAAATATGTCATTTTTATACGTAAAAACAGTTTTTTTTTTGAACGCCATTCAAAAAAATAATAAAATCCGATTTTTAAATTTATTTATTTAATATCAAATACAATTATTATTATTCATTTTTTAACAAATTTATGGCACAACTGTAGATATTACTTATGTTTATCCAACCGAAGTCGATGGTAAAACAGAATTAGTAGAGAACCTAATCTTGCGCGTTAGAAAAGTTATTTACTTCAGTGTTATTAATTTTTGACGTTTTGCCACAAAAAATATTAGAAACTTCCATTTTTTTCTTCAATACACACATATTCCTCTGCAACCGTCGAAGATCCCCATCCTCCATGCCGTTTAAATCTTAAGATGTCAGATCCTGAGTCAACTAAAAGTGACGCAGAGGACTTTCTGAAACTGTGATCAGCGTATTTTATAGTATTTGGTAGTTTAAGAAATTATGCCATAAGGCTTTGGATTTTGGCAAATGTATTTACTTCATCTACCTGAACTTTGTATTTTCCGCTTTTATACTGGAGAAAGAATATCGAATTTTGTGCTTGTTTTGGTCGAAATTATACGTACTTGCAGCAAATATCAAATGGATTAAATATTCGTTGTAATATTTGCCTGCTGCATTCGTTGAAAAATGCAGCAGAATATAACCTAACTTGTAGTAATTTTTGACAGTTGGTATTAATTGAGTAGCTAACTAGATAATAAAATTTTATTGGAATAATTTACGGCCCGGTACTACGACGATGAGGGCCGTAATAGAAGAACATGCTGCTTTTACGGCCTGTACCCACAAAAAAATATACTCCTTTGCCCATGCTACCAACATGACGGTAAGAAATCCCTAGGTTCAGCAGTGGGAAACGCAACATTTTGGCATGTTGCCCCCGAATATCTCGGAAAGATTGTTTTGGCGGCCCAAGGAGAGGGGAGACAATTGCACCCATTACCGCCCACTTGGATCCGTGCTTGCGATTATGAAAAACTCTTTGTCCTCAACGTCATTTATGGTCACACGGTTAAAAAGTTCATCCTGTCGGTAGGCACCCGAAAATCACCTACAAATCAGTAGAGACGAAAAGAGGCCTTTGCCTTACAAAAGGTGGAGTAGAAATCATTTAGATATATTTTATTTAAGTCGGGACCCTGATAACTAAGTTTACGACCTTGGGGGGGGAGGAGGCGCGAGCTGTCATCTCTGATGATGAAAGGTGCAGAAAATTGGGTTTTTCAAAAATAACTCCGCAACAGTCGATCCAACGCCAAAAATAGCATAGGTAAAGTTAAAGAAGACAACATTCCTTACATTTTTGTATATAAATTTTTTTTTGTAAGTCTAATATGTAACGAGTTACAGCGGCGGAAAGATGAACATTTTCCAAAAAAACGTCAAACTCCATTTTTGTTTGTAAATTTTTAAGAACATATTACACGATATTATTTTTAATGTTTTTCCACATCACAATAAAATTATATAGTGAAATCTATTTCAAATTACTGTGATTTTTCTTCTTACATACAAATTTTCTTACTGCCGCGTCGGACGCGGTGGCAGAAATTAGTACAGAATATTAATAATAGTGTATGGATGTTTCAAGTTTCATTCTAGTTTTTTTTTGTAGCAGATTTTTCCTAGAGTAGGTATAGGCCGTTCCTTGTCTTCGTTTGTTTCGTTTGTAATGTTCGAAAAGGGCATCCTTTCTCTCCTCCTTAGAGAGAGTGGCACGGCATCATACCGCACCACCGGTGGTGGTTTAACATACACAGGGTCAGTGACCAGTGTTGTTAACCCTACCGATTTTTCGGTAGATCTGCCGATATATCTGTCCACACGCAAATCCTACCGAACGGCAGATAGAAACTAGAAATCTAACAACTAATCTATTTGAAAAATATTTCGAGTCAATTTGAATCTATTTTATGTTTTACTGACCTGTATTCACAGCTATGCACACATATGTAATTGTATCTGAGTCGCAAAGGAGAAAAAAGTAATAATATTACCGCGAAACTAGAACATCTGTGGATTTGGCCTACTGTAAACCACAAAAAAAAGTTCCATTTACTCTATTTCATGATGCTGTGGAAATAAGTTTGAGTTTACAACATTTTTATAATTATGTAATACAGAGCCAGAAAGAACAAAAAAACCGCTGCCAATTATTTGGGGATCAGAACTTCCTCACCGTAGTAAAACTCAACGTGTGGTGGATTTATAATAAAAGTAATTTTTGACGTTTCAAAAAAGTCACATTGGTGAAGTCACTAATATTTTAAAATTTGAAATGTCAAGAAATGTTGACATTTCAAATTGACGTTTCAAAAATGTCACTAATGTTTTTGACATTTCAAATTGACGTTTCAAAAAAGTCACATTGGTGGAATGTCGCTAATATTTTTGAAATTTGAAATGTCAAAAAAAAATGTTGACATTTCAAATTGACGTTTCAAAAATGTCACTAATATTTTTTTGACATTTCAAATTTTTGGAAGCGATTTTGCTCATCAACGAAATCAATCTCTTTCATGACCTCTAGAATGTGTGTACCAAATTTGAAAGCTTTATCTCAAAAACTGTAGCTGCTATCGCGAATCAGACAGACACACACAGGCAGAAAATTTTTTTGTCTGAAATTTTGTGTATAGTCATAATTCGTCGAGATTCGTCCAGAAATCGTCCACATTAAAAATTTTCAATTTTTTTTTTCAAATACCTTCCTCACTTTGAAGGGTGAGGAAGTAGCAGTAACAAAAAATTTTTTGGAAAATGTTCATCTTTCCGCCGCTGTTACTCATTACACATTAAATTTACAAAAAAAAAAAATGTATATACAAAAACTGTAAGGAATTTTGTCTCCTTTAACTGTCGTTGGATCAACCGTTGCAGAGTATTTAAAAAAAATTCTTACTTTCATTAAGAAAAACTTTATCGAGAGCATTAAGCAGTAAACAAAAAAGTATAGTAACTTCATCTCTTGTAAAAGCGTTTACTCTTTTAGGTTTATATCTATAATTTCCTTGGCCGCCAAATTCCTCACACGTGCAAAAAGGACTCGTTATGTAAATAATTATTTTAGAATAATTCAAAAAAGGATAGAAATATTGTTTTCCAATTTTTAATAATTTATGTGTATGGGGTATGTTTTAGGACTTTGGAAATTTTACCTAAGGTTTTTTAAATATGCACTCTATTGATGTTAAAAACTGAGCAAAATCCATCTCTTGAAATTTCCAAGATCATTTTCAATTCAGTATTCAGTCGTTCTTCTCTTGTATACACTAACATTCCGCAGCCCATTTTGAATGTTCTCATTATTTGTAGAAAAATATTAAATATTATTAAATTTAAAATAAATCTGTATCCCAAAAACTAAGCCGTTACAGACTCGTGTTTATATGAATTGTCCGTTTTATTTCTAAGGGTGGAATTCGCCCTTAAACATTGGCTCATCATTTTTGAAATTCACTGTATGTATAATCCTGAAGTGGGCTAGAACCTTTGATGTGAAGATAACACTGACGTAGTTTCTACAAAACACGAAAACACTATACTGCACTCGACGCGCGTTTCGCTAATCAAGTTGGCATCATCGAGAGATGATTAAAACTTTTTCACATTTCTTTGTTTAGAATGATAATTGTGATTACAATGAACTTAACTTAGCTACAACTGTAATCTTTAATTATATCTGATATTAAATATAGACCTGGAAATTAAAATAACAACTCAGGCAACCAACTTTTAGCGGTAGTCCAGAAAGCTGATCTAAGTGAACGAACTTATAGCTATGAACGTTATGGTAGTGTTAACTCACTGAACTTTGTATGAAACAAAATTGCTTTAGATTCAATAATAGTTTCTCGAATAACATGAAGGGATAGTAATGGGTAACTCATTGTCAACATTCATTGCCAATCTCTTCATGAACAGATTTGAAACAGAAGCAAAAGAAGAATTTGAGTATATCCCCAGGGTTTGGCTTAGGTACCTGGATGATATTTTTAGAGTGTTTGATACAATCTCTGATATTGACAGCTTTGTTTCTAAATTAAACAGTAATTTCGCATCAGTTAAATTCACATATGAAATTGAAATCTATGGGCAACTACCATTTTTAGATGTATTAATAACTAGAAATAGTGAAAATAAGAATTTGACATATCCAGAAAAGAAACCAGTTCTATAAGTTATATCCCTAAGGACTCTTATCACTATTGTGCTTACACAAAACGGCGAGATTTAAATTTCTATTTCATCGCCTATTAAGCTTCCCCCTTCAATAAAAGAGAGGTTTGAAAAAGAAAGGCCATTGATTAAGGATATAGCTATGATGATGAATAAATGTTCTGTAAGTTTATTTGATAAAATAATTAGAAAACATAAGCCTAAAGAGACACTTCGAAATTCCTCGACATTTTAAAATGAAGGAGAAAATCCGAAATTTGTATCGATTACATACGATCCTAGATTCACCCGTGGTGTTGGTAAGATTTTTAAAGATATAGGTACGACAGTGGTTCATTAATCGGGAAATTAACTACAACAACTTTTAGGTTATCCAAAACACAAAACTGAAACAACCAAAAAGTCGGGGGATTTACGAAATTAGTTGTAAGGCTATAATCAGAAGTGTTGGACAAACTAGACGACCAATTCAAACTTGAATCAAAGAGCATATGGCTCATTTCAAATATGGTAGAACTAATATCTAGTGTTGCTCAACATGCAATTAAGAACAACCATAAAATTTGTAGACAGTAGCAATTTAAGATTAATTAGAAATGTAACAAATACTAGAAAGCAGATGCATTTGAAAATTTAGAAATCACAAAGTGTAAAAATAGTATGAATAGTGACATAGGGCCAGTCCCATATAAGACCGCTCAATTGTGTTAGTTAGTGACAGTTCACCAAACCGCAACAATAGTATAAATAGGATACATGTTAGCATAAGGTTAGTTTAATAATCTCCAGATGATGCTAACATGGTTGGCGAAACGCGCATCGAGTGCAGCATATGGGGTTTTGGTGTTTTGTGAGACCCCACGTCGGTGTTATCTTCACATCAAAAGTTCCAATCCACTTCAGGATTATTGTAGTGTGTAATAAAATTAATTGGTATAAGTTTGCTCACTTAGATTATTACAAAAAATATCCGCCAGGTCTTATATTTACAGATCCTACTGTAAATTGGCAGAAGGACGCTGATATCGAGCAGCATTGGCACCAATCGTTTCGGAGCACACCCTTTTTTTTGTACTATGCAATTCCTGAATCCATTTTAATTATTTCAATCGTTTTGGAGCACACCCTTTTTTTTTTGTATTATGCAATTCCTGAATCCATTGGAAGAAACCGAAAGCAATAAAAAGACACTTCATTAGTTCACATATTTTCGCTGCAAAAACTCGCATTTGGCATGGTATATGTATATTATATTCTCTTTATAAAAATTATGTGAATTCATTAATTACCTCACTTACCTTTATTTTCTAAAAAGTAACGATAAGCATCATATTCCTTCAGTTTTCTATTTTTTTTTATTTACAAGTAACTGAAACGATTTATAAAAAAGGGCCTTCAACGCCACCTTACCGATATCGAATTTTTGATGTATTTGATTCTTCTTTAGCCAACCATATCCAGTGATAGGAAGATAAACTCATCGGATGAATACTTATCACCATGGAAAAGGTATTTGGCGTCTAGAACAAGAACCCATTCTCTATTTAATTTTTTATTTCATCTAGCTATGTTCTGTTCTAAATAGAAGCTTAAGATTTTTAAGCTTCACGAAAAACTTTTCTCGTTTTCTCGAGAACGAATATGAAAGTTGTGTATAAAGAAACATGGAGAAAAAAGTCATAAGCAATTTGGACAAAATTTGTTATCAACAATAAACTTTAATTACAGGCCTGCGTTTCGTTGGATGGTTCTCGCCATCTTCATGGCCAAATTAATATATTGTTGTATATATTGTATTTGGCCTTGAAGATGATGGGAACCATCCACCAAAACAGTGGCCTGTATTTAAAATTTATTATTGATAAAAAATTGTCCAAATTTCTTGCGACATCTTCCATCTTACGAAATGTACGTGAATTTGTAACTGCAGTAAAGAACCATTACAAAGAGTATTTTAGCAATAATGTTAGCTGTTTTTTTATTAACGTATATAAAAGTAAATGTTAAGCCTTTAATTATCCAATAAAATAACTTCAAATACATCAGGCATTCATCATGAAGATGCCAAAATGATAAAGAATTTTAATGTTAAATTTGCAAGTAACAAGTTGGCAGAAGAACGATATCCAAAGGTTGATAGAATAAAATCCGTGGAATAAAGCGTCAAGTACGAGGATGGGTTTTAAGGAGATTTGTTCTGTCTATGAATATTCAAATACAAAAAAATACTTTTTAAAATATTTTCTACACTACAAGTAACTTATTATTATTTTTTTTTAGTAAAAGACAGAGGATTGTAAGACTGTTTCCTCTTAGATATAAGTGCACTTGATTCGTGTAATTATTAAGTAATTTTAGTATTATCTTGAAATCGTCAGGTACTTCCTTTCAAATGGTTCAAACACTCGAAATAAAGAACAATGGCCTTTAAACGGACGTTAAAAATAATACTGACTAACATTTTAAAATTTGCTGTTTAACCAGCCGTTGAAGTCTTTTATACAGAAAATGCAAAGTATTCCAGTAGCGCCGAACTAAGTCATTTTTATTTCCAATTCTTCATCTAACAAAACCGACATATTTTAACAAAAGTATTCGGTTTGGGCCTTTCTGAATTCAGAAAAGTGATTTTACTTTCTCGTATTGGCGTATGAGGAACATTTTAATTTTAGGTTATGACGGAAATGACGGTTTTGAAGCCCCGAGAAATAGCAAATTTAAATTTTATACTAAGAATTTGGGGGCGATATCCAATGCAGGTTATGTACTTTTTTGGGTATACTCGTTTATCGATATTCCAATATGGCGTCTAGCCGCCAGCGCGATACAGGGGTGTGTTGCATATTAAATTAAAGGCCTTTATATCGCTAATGTCGCTCCAAAATTTCATGATGATTCCCTCAAAGCTTATGGAATTGGTGGCTAATAATTTTTTTTATTTGAAAAATGCAACACACCCCTGTACCACACTGCAGAAAAATCCAATATAGCGGCTAGATGCCATATCTCATATCGATACTCGATATGCTCACAAAGTACATAACTTGGGTGGGAAAATCGCCCCCAAATTTCAATAACAAATTTATTGCATGTGTGTGTGTTGTGTGATACGTTTTATTCTAACACGGCTAGACGTCAGAAACATAAATTTTACATATGAGCTCTGACACTGACGTGGTTTTACACAAAATACTAAAATACCATATACTGCACTCGACGCACATTTCGCTAACCAAGTTGGCATCATCTGGAGATGATTAAAACGGACCGTATGCTAATAATGTATCCTATCTATACTTAAACTATCTAGTAGAGCTGACTATATGGACTGTGGACTGTAAATAATGGATATTCTGTAAGTAAATTTAAAGAGACACTTCAAAATTTCTCGATCTCTCAATATGAAAGAAAATATCCGAAATTTGTATCGATTCCATACGATCCTCGAATCATGGTATTGGTAAGATTTTTAAAGATATAGATATGACAGTGGTTCATGCATCGGGAAATAAACTACATCAACTTTTAGCTAATCCAAAAGACAAAATTGAAACAAACGAAAAGTCAGGGATTTATGAAATTAGCTGTAAGGACCATAATCAAAAGTATGTTGGACAAACTAGACGATCAATTCAAACTAGATTCAAGGAACATATCGCTTATCACAAATATGATGGAGCAAATAAGTCTACTGTTGCCAAATATGTGTTTTAGAATAACCATAAAATAGATAGTAGCAATTGAAGATTAATTAGGAAAGTAACAAATACTAGACAGTTGGATGTATTTGGAAGCTTGAAAAATTATAAAATGTAAAAATAGTATGAATAGTGACAGAGGGCCAGTATCATATAGTCCACTCTATTGGTTAGTAAGACGCGGTTCACTGAACCGTAACAATAATTGAGGTATAAATTGGATACATTGTTAACATAAAGTTAGCTCTAATCATCTCCAGATGATGACAACTTGGTGTTTTGTGAAAAACCACGTCAGAAAAGTACAACTACTCTAATAAATGTCAGTGAAATCGGTGTTCCGGGGAGGACATTTCTAATAAAGGCCCACAAACTACTTTGTTGAGTTTTTAAAATCATTCAGGATGAGAAGTCATGTAGAAAAGTCTTTTGTCATTATCTTTTAATGAACATTGTCTATTTCTATTATTTTAAATTGGATTTGATAAAGAGTACCTAACTGAGGCATTTTTCAAAATGTCTCTATGTCGTTGTGTTATCAGTCGTCACGATAACTTGAACCTTCCCTGGGATATTCAATGAAATTTGACAGATATGTAGTTCATAAATTATCTTGGTTAAGTTCATAGTTGAGCATATCTATGAATATTAAATAAGAGTGGACAGAAAGGATTTTCCATAATATCAAAATTTTCAAACAAGAGAGTTTTGTCTGTATAAATACCACAAAAAAATAGAATTTATTGACTAATTTATGGAATGCACGAACACACTGAGACGGAAACAGGCTCGAATTTGAAAGGAAACATTTTTCTAGTCAACATTTATACGATTTGCGATGAATCTGTTGCAGAATATGTTAGTGAAATAAGCATTAAAAAATGCAAAGCTTGTTGGTTTGTATTCGATCGGATTATTTCGTTCCGTTTCTTATAAACACAAAATGACTTTTTTAAACTTTAAATTTAAACAATATTTAAAGTATCAACATAGAATTCCTTCTATTAAAAATGCGCTATATCTGTTATAAAATGTTGTTCTCTAAATCCCTGCAAATTTTTAAGTTTTCTGTTTATTTTTATATTAATCATTTAATATACATTAATTTAATCCATTACCAGGGTCATTCACCGCTAAAATAAATTAAGTTTAACTCCTGTCGCCTCCGCAATATAGATGAAAAACATGCAAAGAATTATAAAGTAGACTGACAATTTAAATCAAAATCACAAACATTAAATAAATACATTGAAAATAAAATATACAGAATAGTTCAAAAACTTTAATAAATTTATTGAGCAGAGCTTTGTCATATTTTAAGTTAAGTAAATCAGACAGTGTCAATAATATTTCAGGGAAACAAACAATTTGACATGGAACGAATACGCGTAAGATTTTTTCAGGATGCTTTTGTATAATCTGTGAAAACAGTTTAACTCCCTCGTTTGACCAGTTCGAAATTAGTTTTATTTGAAAGAGAACGAAATATATTTTTAAAATAAATATTCGTATTATACACAGTGATATACCTGAAACTTTGGCCTACCCCCACTACTTTGGATAGGAATAAATGCTGCTCTTTGATTGGTTGATTCAAATGTCACGCCTTTTCTATATAATGTTCGTGACGCCACCCGTAAGTGGGTTAGGTTAGGTTTAGGCTAAAGAAACCTGCAATGGCCTAGGTTGCATCAAGTCTAAGAAATCTGTATTGGTCTGGGTTAGATCTAGTCTAAAGCAAACGTTCCATCTGGCTGTAAGAGGTATTAAATTAGTGAGTCGTCTGCTTAGACAACACCCATTTTTACGTACTTTTATACAATTCTTTTTTGCATATCTTGGCTATAAGAAAATCTTATCTAAACAGGCAACTACGTACATAGACATGTACGTAGTCGCCATTTAGTTATTATTAAATACTTTAAATAAATAATAAATTTAATTTAAATTTCTCCTGTTGTAATATTATACAATTTTGCAACGATATGATACGATTAAAAAAATTAAACACAATGTAGTACAGTTCACTGCAGAGATATAAGAAATATGAAAAACGGTATAAAATCTTATGGCGTTTTTTACATTTCTTATATCTTACATTGAACCATATACATGTATTTATTAGACACATTTTAATCAATTTTTGTAGTAAAATTCTGCTAACAATAAAATATTACAAGTAAGTGTAACCATGAAAACCAAAAACGAAAACTATTGTCTCATCATGCAGGTTTAGTAAATCAAATTACAGGCAAAACCAACGTCTACTTTTTTAATTTGTTAAAAATAAAAATTTAGTGAGTACAAATATTTGAAAAAGCTGACATATTGCTTCATATTTATATATTTCTAGAAAAAAATAATAAAATAATTATTGGGTATTACATAAGCATTCTTTCAAACCTAAAATGACAATGATAAATGCTTATAGTTCTTTACATTTTATACTGTCATTTTAGGTTAGTTTTAGGTATACACTATTGGAATTCTAACTGGTAGTTGTTAATGGAGCCTCTAATAATGGCATAATCTATTATAATTTTTTGGGAACATAATTTTTTTATAAAATTATTTACACTTGAGAATTAACTAAAATCGTTTCATTTAAAATGCATAATATGCAATGAGTATTGTTCAATTTTATTAACTATGATGAACATTTGGCGACATCTAGTTAGTAGTAATACGAGATTTTCTTCATGCAGCTACGCTCATTTATTTTATAATTCATAAAATAAATGCTACACTAGCACTCTTTTTGCATTGAATGCGGACTGCGCTCAGTGAAAAATTCCATAATATTATACAAAAATATAGACGAAAATGAAGATGAAGATAATATAATTTCTGAAGTCAAACTTGACAGCCAATTGTTATTATTTGAAAAGTTTCTATTCAATATACTTACTTGTAACTGTTTTACTTTTGTTTATTTATTTTTTATAATAAAGTTTTTGGACATTGGCATATTGTTTGAGGTATCTGGTAATTTTTTCCAAAATCTTGTAATTTCATTGTTACTTTCTGATTCACACTTTCACAATCTGACAACATTGCAATAAACTTTGTGGTCATGTGATGAACTGCTCTCACGTTGCTCTCATTTCGTTTATTATCGTCTCAGTCGTTAGTGTGATAAGTTAAACTGGCATTTCTCCCTAACTTGAAAATGTATGTTAATGCAACCGAAGAAAAATGATCAAGTAGTATTACGGCAGTAATACTGCTGAGGGAGTTATCGGGCGATTCATTTTTACATTTGAAAATCGTCCGACGCCGACAGTTGAAACTGTATTAAACATCATTCATGTGGAATGTGCTACAAATTGCAGAAAATGTAGTTATTTAAATAACGAAGACAAGCTTATACTTAAGGGAATATCGGAAAAGGCGGGAACCTAATGTCTGTAGTTTAGCCGAGGTAAATGCATCTTGTTCGATCAGACAAATGTCGCAAGAAGTTGGTGTATAAGAGCGAATAGTGCGAAATATTCTGAATATAAATAATTACCACTGCTACAAAATTATGACTACCCAAGAAATTTTTCTTGAAGACCATACGAAACGAATGGATTTTTGTTAAACCATGATGGAAAAAGTGAATGAAAATGAAGATTTCATCAAGAATATTTTATTCACTGATTAAACATATTTTTCCATACATGGCGGCATAATCCTTCTGTAGGTCGATATTGATCCAGGGAAATAAACATTTGAGTGTGCCATTACGTACTCAATATTCACAAAAAAGTAAATGTTTGGGCCGGCATTTTAGGTGATCATGTCATAGGTTCTATTTTCATTGACGGTAACTTAAATGCTGACAAAAATTTAAACATTTTGCAGAATTAGATTATTCCGGTTGTTCAAGCTCGTGACGTCAACTTCGGGGAGATTTGGTACCAGCAAGACTGCTATCTTGCTCATAATGCAAGAAGGGTCCAAGAGTTTTTAGACAACACCCTGATCATCTTATAAGTGGAAGAGGCACAATAAAATGGCCACCAAGATTCCCTGACTTAGCGCCTAACGATTTTTTTGTGGGGATATGCAACCTCGCAAATTTATAGATATGAACACGAGCAAGCGCGTGTCTTAGATGAGTTACGCGCTAAAATTGTTGCCACCCTACAGATTGTGATTCCTGATATACTTTTAAATGTCAGGAACGAATTTTATCACCGATTAGGGTATTGCCAGGCACAACAGGGTTTTGTGTCGTTTTTAATATGTTTCCTTTAAATCTCTCATTTTAGAATTTTTTATTTTATTTTCCTTAGAATAGTTGTTAATTTATTTTTATTCAATATCAGAATGCAAGTTCACTTTCACGCCAAATGGTCAAAAACTACTCAAAGAAATGCCACTGAGTTTTTTTGATGCATTTTAAAAGCGATATGCATCAAATAACTAGAAATTCTGGGAAACAGGGATACGTAGTTATACACAGATATAACAACCATACCCACACCTTCTTGAAATGTACTGACCAAAACACCACCACCATATTGCCAGCTATCTGCTGTAATTTGATGAAGGGCGGGCCATCGCAGCGCATGACCTAAAGGTGAATAATTTAATGGCTATCAAACATGCATTGGGAGTGGTAATTGTTATCCCATCTACAGACTAAACTACGACGGGGCGAACACGGTCACCATACTCATCAATTCGCGACTGAGGATCCCCCTCCGCTACTAATTGCGTATACCAATGGTCGTGTTTGCACCTTCGTGGTTGTAGGGGTTTAGGAAAATTTACCCCTAGTGGCTATTCACTATCTCTGTCTTTGTTATTCTTATAGTTTTAGATAAAGAGAATATTTGCAAATCGCTAGAACTTTCGTAAACACCTAATATCTGTACAATAAACTGAGTATGGAAAGAAGGGATATGATGAGGCGTGTCCTCGTTACTTCGCAAACACAACGCACAATGAGGCAACATCGATGCATAAGTCGCATGCATGACTGCTATTTTTATCCTTTATGTACACACCTAAAGCAAGCTTTCTTATTAAACTTTTCCAATAGTGTATAATAAATCAAAAACAATACTTCCAATACATTTATCATAGAAACTATTAAAACAACTACTTAATCTAGGAGCAAGACTTGCATCTAACACTAATAACACTGATATTTAACTTAATGCAATTCGTTGAAATTTTAAAAAAAGTTAAAATTTTAAGTATTACTACGAAAGCTCTGAATGGCTACATAATGTTTCTTTTATAAACTTCAAATTTCAGTTTCTTTCGTGAAATGTCAACAGAAGAAGCGTATATTGAAAGTTGAAATATTAAGAAAAAAGTTAAAATTTCACCGTTTTAAAAAGTTAAATTTCAAGAAAGGTGTTAAAATTTCGAGTTAAAATAAATGTTATGTGGTTCTTCAGAGATTTCGTATTTAAATAAGTTCTCCATATTCGTTTTCGTTTGATTTGCAAATGAACTAAGTATCTACTTATTTGAGGAAAAATATTAGTTAGTGTATGGTTATAAAGTGATTTTTTTTTGGTCATGAAAAATTTAACGATTATGGTTTTATTCGATAAATTTAGATATTATGTGATTAAAGTTGTAGTTTCTACAATGCGCATTTTCAAATACATTATAGTCTCTAATTCCTCCTATATTGCGGAAACACGGTTTTTATAAATTTGCTAAACAAAGAGACGCACGATCGCTATAATCTAACAGTAAAATTATTATTAACACTTTGATGACAAAGAGACATTAAAAATACTTTTTGCGGCGAAATTCCATATAATAAGGTTGATAAACCTTTCTGCTATTTAGTACCTTGTTCTTAATTAAATTTACGGCGCTACTGCTCCATAAGATACAAAATTCTAGTATGTAACAATGGACAATCGCGTCCACTATTTTACGCAATGTTGTTTTTCTGTTCGCATGAGCTGGGCAGGAAACACACCATATGAGTAAAACATTTAATTTGTATGCATTTCAAGGACTCCATCTACATACATGCTATGTTTACATAAGGAATAAATTATACGATACGCTCAAGTTGAGCGTGTGTCTACGGACGGACCAATAATTTTGGAATACATATGTACGATATTGTTTCCGCGAATTTTTTATGTTGATTTTAAGTTATTATTAATTTATATGTGCCCTAGATGCCAATGTGAATTCCAAAAATAAATAAACAAATAAATAAATTATTAAAAAT
>JANEYF010003678.1:0-21680 GCA_029963845.1 Rhamnusium bicolor | reverse complement strand
TCTTGTCCCGCGTGGATCAGAATTATGCAATCTCCACAACTTTACATGCAAATATAGAGGAATGTTTGTTTTTAAAATTTTATGTGTAATGGAAGAGTAAATGTACCCTACGAAGTTTATCTAATTTTAGTTTGCCAGTCTGTTGTATTTTATCGCTTACACTAGGTTCATTTTTTCTTATCCCAAAGTAAAATCTGTAACAAGAGGTTTGAGATTCTTTGAAGCCTCATTGCATAGGTATTTAATAGAGCTGGCTCGTAAACGCTATCACAGTATGATAGCTTAGATGAAATTAAGCTGTTACACAGATGAAGTTTTAGAGTACCGCTCATTACATCTTTATCGTGAAAAAAGTTGCTTTAAAATCAAGTAGGAAGATTGACACAAGTTATGTTTAGTAAATCTCAAACTTTCATCAAGCCATAACAGGCTTATGGTTTTTGCAACATTCGAAATGTTGATTGGAAATTCGTTAATATGTTCTTTAAGTAGTGGTTTAACTTGATTTCTCAGTGTTTTCGGACCAAAAACTATTAGCTCTGCTTTGTTTGAATTTAATTTCAATTTGTGAGTAACAGAGATATTGGAGAGAGACTCCAAATCTTTGTTCAGATTTTCATTAGCTAAATTTAGATTATCAGGATGAAAACTGGTAATAACCTGTGAATCATCAGAATAATTGGTGAATGATACGAAAATTTTAGAGTTGTATGAAAGCCAGATATGTAAATAGAAAAGAGCAGAGGTCCAAGAATAGACCCTTATGGAACTCCATATATAACAGGCAGGGGATTTGACACGTTGTCATATAACACCACCTTTTGTTGGCGATCAGTTAGGTAGCTATTAATTAATTCAAAGGAGATAGCAACGAAACCATAAAAGAGGAGTTTATTACAAAAATGTTGTGATCCAATATGTCGAATGCTAAGGCATTGGTTGTCTTGTTTTATTAGATTATGTAAACTATAATCTAATAAAACAAGACAACTAATTAGCCCCCTCTCTGTTGCGTTGTAGAGATCATCAATAATGTGTAGTAGAGTGGTTGTTGTACTATGTGTGGCTTAAAACCTGACTGAACGGATGAAATAACATTTTGATTAAACAGGAAAGAACAAGTTTGTTCTTGACAAATCATTTCATAAACTTTCGACAAGGTGGGAAAAATGCTTATTGGACGGATATGCGATAGTTCTAAAAGATTAGACTTTTTAAGTAAAGATATGATTTTTGACTGTTTCCACACTGTGGGAAAAATACCAGTGATGATAGATGTATTGATTATAAAATTTATCTGATTTGATAAAACACTCCACAGTAATTTTATCATAGTAAGTGAAATTTGATCGAATTCAACATAGTTACTGTGAATTGACCTGATAAAATGTCGACTTTACAATTTTCTACGATAGAAAAAGAGAATTTTTGGATATTTAGACACATCGTTGTTTTAAATGCTCAGCAGTATAAAAAGAATTATGTTGTTGAAATGTAAATTAATATCATTAACGTTTCTTAAGTTACCTGATAATTCATGAAATGACTTATTATTTACGATATCTAGAGAAAGAAGTGTATTCCAACTAGTTTTACTATTTTTATTTTTCAACACGTGGTTTAAATAAGCTTGCTCTTCTAATAGCAGCAGTGCATAATTTCAGAGATTTTTGTAGGCATTCAATTCATTAGCGGATCGTGTTCTGTTATATTTTCTAAGAGATTTTTCTCAGGTCTAACATAATTTTAATTACATCAGCATTCCAAGGATCTGGTTTTTGGTGACTCTAAGTCCAAAGAGGGGCATGCGAATTAAAATTCTAGAAATGCCATCAACGTGGATCTAGAGAATTATTGTAATTCCGCTTAATAGAGTACAAATCAGCATAAAATGCGTCTTCAAAATTTTGAAAATCTCTGAGGGTTATAAATTTTGGCTTATCTCTTATTCTACAAACTGCAACAATACATGTAACAATAAAGTGAACAGAAATTCTATAAGAATCAGTTACATTACAAGAGTTTATTAAATTTGAATCGGATGTAACGAGAATATCAATTAGGGTCTGTGTGCAAGAATTAATCCTAGTAAGCTATTTCACTACTTGTTTCAGATTACACGTTTCAAGGAAGTTATTAAAATGAGTTGCACTTTGATTTATCCTTGTTTAAAAAATTTATATAAAGGAAACCTGCAAAAACAATATAATCGGAGGTAAAGAAGACATAGCATCATCTAATGCATTAAATGTATGAATCACGTTGGATTTTGGTGGTCAATAGAGAACACCAAAAACTATGCATTTACCAGAGATATTAATTGAGATCCATAACTGTTCTAAAATTTCATTTACTGAAGAAAACATAATATTGTAATTAATTGTATTTTTTTAAGAAAATCCCTACGACGCCGCCTCTGTCTAGTCTATCTGCACAAATTAAAGTATATTGTGGGATTCTAACACCATCTGAATTTATATTGATATATATACAGGTGTGTGCCAACCAAAAGTAGGCACCCTGAATAACTTTGGAGACAAAATTTTTTGAAACATTGGTGAAACACGTCGACCTTGTTTCCAAGGGGGACATATTTTTAATGTAATACTTGTATAACTATCATCATCCCTCTACCCTACACGACCACCCTCTTAAAAAATTCAAATGGCAAAGGGGGGTCGAGTGATACATCTTTTGAAAGGTCTTTCAATTCTCTACATAACTGTGCATTTTTTTAAACTTTTATTGATTTGTTCCTGAGAAATAATTGTTTCATTATTTTAGGTTCGGGAAATAAAAATAAAAGAAGCAATTTAAATTATCGTATGTATTGTTCAAAATGACCCCCTACCGACTTCCATACAGTAGCATAATCTATCTTGAAATTCTGTACGAACATTTCTGAACACATCTGGAGTCAATAAACGGCATTCTCGAACAATTCTTTCACGTAACTCTTCCAGAGATGCGGGTTTTGTTACAAATACCTTCGATTTCAAATGTCCCCACAGAAAGAAATCCAAGGGAGTTAAATCGGGTGACCTAGCGGGCCACTCCACAGGACCTCTTTCCAATCTATCGTTCAGGAAATCGATTATCCAAAAATTGACGGACTGCTATAGCAAAATGTGGGGTTCCCCATCCTGTTGAAAAACAGTTCGCCCTCTAAAAGATTATTGTCTTCTTCGAAGATTTGGGTAATCATTGGATCGATTTATTTTCTAACAGATCGAGGTACCTTTCGCCATTTAAATTGTCACGAATAAAAAACATCCCGACAATGTGATCCCCTAAGCTGTCAGCCCAAACATTTAACTTCTGAGGCCTTTGGGTATGAGTTTCCATGAACAAATGTGGGTTGGTTTCACTCCAATACCTACAATTATGCCTGTTTACCTCTCCATTTAACTGAAATGTCGATTCATCAGAAAAACACGTATTGTACAGTAGATTGACATTACCGTTTAATTGTTCACTAAAAATATCACCGAATTCAAGCCGACGATCGGAATCATCTTCGTTTAATTCGTGTACCAATTTAAATTTATATGGATGAAATCTGTAGGACTTTACAATTCGATAAACACTGCTTCGTGATACACCGGAAGTCTCAACTACTTTCCTGATCGATTGAGTATATCCATCTGCAAATGACCCAGAACAGCCACTTCGAATGCTTCATTCCTAATCGGTCGCTGAGGTTCATGCTTTTTGTTTCCTACAGAACTTGTTTCCATAAATTTTGTCAATAATTGTAAAACATACTGAGAACCAACCCTACTATCTGGGTGATTTATATTTAGTATGCGCTCCGTAGCTCTAGCACAATTATCGTTTTTAAAATAAATGCTGACAATTTCTATTCTCTCCTGAAGGGTATAAACCATTTTGAGAACTCACTCTGGTAAAATATATCTCGATTTAAAATTGGTTGTGAACAAATTAATGTTCAAGGACTATCAAATACTTATGAGTCTTTTATTATTCTAAAACTAAACGGCCAAGGAAAGTGTTTTTTGTCGAAAAACTCGTGTTGATTTGAGAGCACTAAAAAATGTAGTTTTTCTATAAATTCCAATACCCAGTGCCATGTATTTTAGATTTTTAAACGATTCCGATTATGTGTAATCATCAAAAAATAAAATTATTTTCCTTAAGAATGATCGATAAAAGTTAAAAAAAATACGCAGTTATGTAGGGAATTGAAAGACCTTTCAAAAGATGTATCACTCGACCCCTTGCCATTTGAATTTTTTGAAGGGGTGGCCGTGTAGGGTAGAGGGATGATGATAGGTATACAAGTATTACATTAAAAACATGTCCCCCTTGGAAACAAGGTCGACGTGTTTCACCAATTTTACAAAAAAAATTTATCTCCAAAGTTATTCAGGGTGCCTACTTTTGGTTGGGACACCCTGTATATATGTAAATATATATATGTACATACATACATATATATATATATATATATATATATATATATATATATATATATATATATATATATATATATATATATATATATATATATATATATATATATATATATGTTAAATTCGTTTTCCGGGTATACTCCCGCGTAGGTGATAGGCCCCCGAGAGGGACCGTGGTTGTCTGAACGACGTTTCGGCAGAATCTCATCTGCCATCTTCAGGTTCTAACCGATAACTGCTTACTGCGGCTTCTGGTTACTCGAACTGAAAATTTTCAGTTCGAGTAACCAGAAGCCGCAGTAAGCGTTATCGGTTAGTACCTGAAGATGGCGAGATACTGCCGAAACGTCGTTCAGACAACCACGGTCCCTCTCGGGGTCTATCACCTACGCGGGAGTATACCCGGAAAACGAATTTAACATTCACCACCCGCGAAAACCTGAAAAACAACATATATATATATATATATATATATATATATATATATATATATATATATATATATATATATATATATATATATATATATATATATATGTATATTATTAGTTCACGTGGAATTAACAACTTCCGGAAGGAAGGCCCTTTAGATACAGTATCTTTCACTTATAGTGAAGCCGTCCTTATATGATCTTTATTATCCGATTTAACAAATTTTTTACTAGGCTTAATTTTCGACGTACAGGGTGTTAAAGTTAATAAAGAGAGATTCTTAAATTTCAGAAACCCTTGCAGATAAATATCTGAAATTTTGTTGAAAGATCTATCTAGACAAGTAATTGCTACATATTAAACTGAGCTTAATGCTAAAAAAGCATTAACATAGATTTAGAGGTAAAAAAATCGTAACGAATTGACAGATGTTAGAACGTTTCCTTGCTAATTAATTACTCGTAAATAGTTCATTTTGTCTCAAAATTGAAATAATTTTTTTTTCTCTTTTAACATGTTTACAAGTCGTAGAGTTACAAATGTAATATCTGTAAAAAATAAAGAGAAATAGTAAAATAACTACTATTTTTTTTTGTTTCTTACCCGCCAATCTACGCCATTAAGTTCTGCTTAATGTCTAACAATTACTGGTCTTAGATACATCTATAGTTTTTTGAGCTATTTTACGAAAACCTCTATTTTTTTATTACCTTTAACATCCTGAATCTCGAGAACGAAGCTGTTCCGGATCCATAACTTGAACATTTTCTCTTTAAAATAGCTACAGGAATATGTTCCTTGAGTTTGTCCGTTGCAGTAACCCTGTATATATACTTTTAAGGATCGTATTCATTAACCAGAGATTAAAATCAAAATAAAATATGTCTTTATCACATGCCATTGGGTGAAAAGCATTTTAAGGAGTCTTAAATAAAAATATGTTACCTCTTCTTTATTAAAAAAAAAAATCACAAGCACAAACGGTTTTTCGATTTCGGCTTTAAAAAATCACAGAATTTCGTACTTTTTAATTAAAAGCATTTACAAGAATCAAACATACAACTTTTTATAAATACATGTAAAAAATAGTTCAGACTGAATAACAAATAAAGGTAAACACTATATACAGAATAGACTCCTCTTAATTCGTCACCATTGGGGAATCATAAACCTTCAGAGATAGAGGAAGAGGTAAATTTGAAAATGGTCACACCATCTTAACAAACAGATATCTTCAGATTTATTAAGACTTTTTATATCATCCCTGTCATATACAGGGTGAGGCAATAATGCGTTCGACTTCGATATGTCGTTCTCTGATAGCTAGAAACTTGATTTAAAAACGTAACTAAACTAGATAACAAAGTCTATAACGGAAATTATTTTCTAATATACAGGGTTAGTCAAGGCGAATCTACAGGGTCAACTAACAATTTTTTAAATGGAATGCCATGTATAGCAGAACATTTTTTTAAAACCTCTTTGTGATCTCCTTCCACTCCTGTATTATTATTGACTCTCTCCCAACCACTTGGATGTAATGATTTTTTTTATTGATATTATGCCATTTGCACGTGTATATTAAAAAAATTACTACAGTCACAATTATTAGGAAAAAATATGTTAGTACCAGTTATGAGATATCTGTGTAACGACACTCAGCTATTTTCACTTCCTAAAAGTATACAGGGTGGATAAAATAATTTTTAAATTTACAATTGCTTGAACTGAATTTTCTCAATTTTTTCAAATGGGACGATGTAAAATAGAATTGAAAAACGAACATTTTTTTGTACGTACATCCCTATGGCTATTTGTAACCATTTTCGATTTATTGAACAATAACTGCAAAAATCAGCAAAAAAAAATTAAAAGCAATTTTTTTTGTTTTGTAATTCGAGAGAAGATATTATAAAAGGTGCTCTAAATGTTGCCATTTTGATTGAAATATATTTCTATGCATCTTTGGAGTGAGGTTTCTACTGTTCATAAAATTGCCGGAGTGATACTTCTAAAAGCATTTATTATCCTTTTCTTCAAATTATGAATTGTTGTTGGTGTGATGTTTTTATGGGCATCATGTAACAAGTTTATTATAATACCTTCTCTTGAATTATTTGAAAAAGACCCTCATTTTTAATTTTTATAGCAAAATTGTCCAGTTATATATAGAATTTTTCTAAGCCTGCTAGTTTTAGAGTAGTAATAATCTGGATTTGGATTTTTACATTTTCAAAAGAAAATCGTATTTTTACAAATGGTTTATGAAGGCCCAAGAATGGTGAGTTACTGAAAGTGTATACACCCTGTATATAACACTTCATTACAATTATTCAGATCATTTTGTAGACTGAGTGGCCAAATTTTATATAAATATCAATTGATTCTTTTTTTTTAGCTTTGAATTTAAATAACCAGTTATTGAACTCCATATGGCAAATTTTTGAAGTAGCTGGTTTTTCAATGAAAAGTAAAGTTCAGTTCATTCTAACAAGATATACTTTATCTGCAAATAAAATCCCACGTTATAAAAATCACCCCAACAATTGTCGAATCGCATCGATTTAAAGAGAATCATAATTACTTCCTCACCCCTCAGTGAGGAAGTTATGTATTCGTGAAAAAAATTTTGAAAATTTGCATTACATTTCTGGACGAATCTCGACGAATTATGACGATACAAAAATTTCGTACAGAAAAAATTTTCTGTCTGTGTTGTTCGCGATAGCAGCGACAGTTTTTGAGATAAAGCTCTCAAATTTGGTACACGCATTCTAGAGGTCAAGGAAGAGATTAAGTTCGTTGATGAGCAAAATCGGTCGGTCCCAATTATTCTTGAAACGTCAAAAAATGTGACTTTTTTGAAACGTCAAAATGTGACTTTTTTGAAACGTCAAAATGTGACTTTTTTGACACATAAAAAATGTGACTTTTTTGAAACGTCAAAAATTACTTTTATTATAAACTCCACCACACGTCGAGTTTGACTACGGTGAGGAAGTTCTGATCCCCTAGTAATTGGAAGCGGTTTTTTTTTATTCTGAGGAATTGCTTCAACGTTGCTTGTGATTTTTTTATTAATAGATTCTCTATTTTTTAAATTTAAATGATATTCTAAGAATTCATTGCTAACAATTAGATTCAAATTTAAAATAACAAATCGAAGGAGAAACATATAAGGTACAAAATGACATCTAGGCATGCAATTTTCCCAAGCACACCCTGTACAGCTACTACCATAGACTAATAATTTAAACTGTACGTTTTAAAAAAGTTTAGTAAAGCATAAGTTTTCTTTTTTCATTTATTTATTTATAAATCGGTGTTATGTGTTATAGTTATTTTAAAACACAGCAGGTAACCATTTATAAATAGGTATACTCGTATTATGAATACTCTGAACATTGGATACTCCACTAAACAATTTATATTAAGGATGTGCTTTACCCACCTAAAAGTTATTAAACATGCTAAGGATACAAAACACAGAACAAAAAAATATTAACAATTCTTAAACCACATCAGACATCTTGTTCATGGTTATCTGCGATCTGTAGAACCCTTTATACACCAATGTTTTATTCAGTGCAGATGGGTAGAGAAATGAACAATGGACTTATGAATGCGTGGATTTTGTGTGCAACCAAACAGATTCATGATAAGTTTTGGGTTTCATATTTCAGTGTTTTGTTATTGTGGTCCACCATGAAACATAATCCATCAATAACGCTTTGTGTTTATTATGAAATATTTAATATTTAAGTAAATTGTATAAAACGTGCTAGAGCAGTATATGTACGGATATAGGTGCCGGAACGATGGGGGGCTCATGGGCGTCAGCCACAACAGCCTTTTTCATTTTAACACCGATCCAAAAAATCTTTTTTATCTAACTAATTTTCGTACTTTCTATTTTCCTGTAAATTATCTTGAGAATTTAGAAGCAGAAAGCCATCGTCTCCAAAAACCTGATGAGCCAGTTACTCACTGCTTCACGGAATTCACAATACATTATCAAACAATAACATATTAATTTTATTAAATTAAAGAAAACATTTATTAATAATACTCAGCTTAATGCTAATTTAAAGTCGCCAATAACTTTTGATATAATAATACAAAAATCGGTAGAATTCGTATCTTTCCAATTTTATCAATTTTACAGTAACAAATATTGTCTGAACGTTATTTTTGGCATTCTCTAAATTTTTCATTCTCTTTCTTGAGACTTACTACCACATGAATAATTTTTCATTATCTTTAAAATATAGTTAGTTACCCAGTATTTTACTGGAAAAAATAAACTTCGCGATTGTTACTTTACGTCAAAAGATTAGTCGGAAGGTGTTTTTTGATAACTAATATGAGACAAAAAAATGATAATACGTGTATAATTCCATAACGTTTTGGAAAACGAATCTGTTTCCATTTTCAAAGTTATTTCTCTTTTTCTATAATATGTTAAGTGTGAAACTTGACACATATATTATTTTATTATTAATATCCATAGATATTTATATAGAACTGTTGATACTTAAAAATTATATAATATTAATTTTGTTTAATTCTTTTAACATCGGTAACCACGTTGACTCAAAATCTACAGAGCAATGGGATAAACATTTTTCCATTCAATCCTTAATTTTTTTCAGCTGTCCGCTTCTTTCATTAAAATGTTTTCCCAATCCCAGTTTATTCTATATCCATTTTTCTAAGCATGTTCGCAAATTTTCAATTTTTCAATTTCATTCATATAACTTTTATGTTCACCTAACATTACACTGAGGGGCCTGGATGACTCTCCCTAATAATGTTTATTACACTCACACGGAATACTGTAAATACATATAATAAACTGGGATTCAGTAAAAATTGAAAAAAGCAGACAGCAAATAACAAAAATTACGGAATCGGCAATAATATTATTAAATGAAGAAAAACGTTTATCCCATTTGCTCTGTAGATTTTGGTACAACGTGGTTACCAATGTTAAAAGAAGAATTGAACAAAATTAATATTGTATAATTTTTAGGTATCAACAGTTCTATATAAGTATCTATGGATATTACACAAACAAATAATATGTGTCGTTTCACGTTTGAGATAATATTCTAAAAAGAGATAAATAACTTTGAAAAAAGGAAACAGATTCATTTTCAGAAACGTTAGGGAATTATATTATTATTTTTGTATCTCATATTAGTTGTTAAAAAACCCCCTTTAACTAATCTTTTGACGTAAAGTCACAAGCGCAGAGGTTTATTTTTCCAGTAACGTACTGGGTAACTAATTACATTTCTTAGATAACGAAGAATTATTCATGTGGCAGGAAGTCTCAAAAAGGAAAAAGAAAAATTTACAGTAACATTCCGAAATAAGTATTCGAAAGACCACGGTGGTGACTTTCACAAGGAAAAGAAAACTCCAAAACCTGAGGAAACTATATCTTCGGGGAAAAGAACTACAGGTGAGCAATGAAGTCAAATATTTGGGACTAACCTTAGATACCAAGCTGAACTTCAAAGCTCACATAGACAAAGTGACCATCAAAGCCACGTGGGCCTTATGAACCTGCAGAAGCATGGTGGGCAAGAGCTGGGGACTTCAACCAAAAATGGTGCACTGGTTGTACCAAAGGGTCGTCGTACCAATAATAACCTACGCCTCCCTGATCTGGTGGCACAAGGCCGGAAAAGGAGAGGCGATGAGAAAACTAGGCAAGTTGCAAAGACTTGCATGTCTAGGGATCACGGGAGCAATGTCAACAACGCCGACCGCAGCCTTGGAAATACTGCTAGGCCTACCTCCACTACACCTAGTGGTGGAGAATGAGGCACTAATGGCAGCTGAAAACAACTGGGTATGGGACCATCTCAAGGAGAGGATACCATACTGAAGTATTCCAATATGTAAGAAAAATCGGCTACTCGATATGCAGTCAGACAGAATCAGCACAACCTACAACTTCACAAAAACTTTCAGGGTAAAAATACCTGAAAGGGATGGAGAAGGAGGTAGGATGCAGAGACAACAAAATGACACCATCTGGTATACTGACGGATCAAAAACGTCAAGCAGTACCGGAGCAGGAGTTGCGGGAGAACAACCAGGGACAGACATCAGCCTGAATCTCGGAAGTATCGCAACAGTGTTCCAAGCCGAAATCACAGCAATAAACGTCTGTGCACAAGAAATGATACGGAGGGCATACAAAAATAAGAGAATCCGCATCATCACTGACAGCCCTCAGAGCTCTGGAAGCAGTAGAAATACGATCTAAAACAGTAAAAGACTGCCTGGAGTCCCTGGAGAAACTTACAGAACATAACAGTGTACAACTGGAGTGGACACGAGGACACCAGGGAAATACGGGAAACGAAAAAGCAGACAAGCTAGCCAGAAAAGGCGCTAAATCAATTCTAACAGGTCCCGAACCGACCTGCGGGGTATCTTACAGCACCGCAAAAGGATCGGTAAAGGAACTATTAAAACAGAAACACTACTCGCACTGGATAGAGATACCGGGAATGAGGCAGTCACACTTGTTCATTGGAGAAATATCTAGAGCAAGGACCAACGAAATGCTAAAGCTGAGCAGAAAACAGCTGAGTTGTGCAGTGGGAATATTAACAGGACACTGCACACTAAACAAACACCTAACCAATATAAGGGTGAAAGACAATCCAGATTGCAGGATGTGTGGTGAAGAGGAAGAAACTCCCCACCACATCTTATGCGAATGCCCAGCCCTAACGGCAATGAGACTAACACACTTCGAGGGACCACTTTTAACCCCGGAAGAGATAGCCAGAGCTCCCATAAACTATATACTCGCCTTCTGGAATAGAACGGGTCTTATGGAGTAATGAGACTATGGGGTACAATAAGCTTAAGCTTGAGTACAGCGGGTAGTTTAAACCGCAACCCGTAAGGGAAAAAAAGTATTCGTCAAATGTGTGGCCTCTACTTATAACTCTATTTTCCATTCGATTTTTTTTTAAGTTTAAGGCAAAATAATACCAACATGTAATATTAATAGAATTCGTTTGAACTTTATGTAGTATATTTTTCATGGGTATTAATAACCCTATGTTTGATAACGCCGAAAAATAAAAATTTCAACTGTATATACATAAATACTAAGAAAAATCTCCTGTGTGAACGTTCACCGTTAGTAAATAATAACAGACAAGTTAAAAATATACTGCTCTAAACCTTGTGCAGAAAATACAAATGACGAAGAAGACAAAATTAGCAAATTATTTTCAGAAATTAATTATTTAAAATTAGAATTAGGAAAAAAAGGATCAATTTATATGCAAATTAAAAAGAAGAACACAAGATTTTGAGGAGGAGATTTTTGACACCGAACAAACTTTCCTGATTGTAATCAGTGGAAACAAAATAACTATGAAAAGTTTACAAATAAAACTTGACGAACTAACTCAAAAAAATTGTGTATTGGAAAATGACCTAATGAATGATTTAGAAAAATTATGTACTTATGAAAATGACATTAAAGTATTAAATATAATTAATGTTAAAATGAGTGAAAAACTGGAACTTCTTAAGGAAAACAATAGAATAATCCAAAATGAATGAAATAATCTAAAAGAAAAAAAAAAAAAAGACATGTTAGTAAATAACTATTTCATCAACTATTAATAATATTATCAATAATATCATCAACCATCAATAATATCGAAAAGCCAAGAACCTCGTCAGACTTTTCTACTTAATCGATAATTACAGTAGAAAATACTTTAGGGGTTATAAAAACACCCGGATGTGTTTAAAATACATCTTATCTAAATATTAACGAGAATAACTTTCAAAACTTAAAGATAATAATACCACAATACAGCGATCACCCGAACCTTAGCAGGAACATCCTAAACTCAGTTTTAGAAAGGTGGGACAATCCTTTATTATTATACACGGATGCTTCTAAAACCTCAGTGGGTACTGGTTGTGCATACTGTAACGAAGTGATTTTATTTTATTAAGTTAAGTTAGGTAGCTAGGTTTTGAAAAATATTTTACCCATTATGGTGCTACGCTTTTAATTAATAACAGTTAAATTGTTAATTATAGATAGGTAGTATTGATATGTTTTTATGAACATTCCACATAGGCCAAGTGGCCGGCAGTAAGCGAAACGCGACGCACGCATTGTGTCCCCGGCACCCTTATGCCCGCGCTAACATGAGGGAGGCCGAGACTGAAAATAATTAAATTAGTTTCCGTCCAGCTACTCAACGAGGAACCACGCCGGCCAGCACAGTAAGTAAACTCGTGAGTATAAGGATATATTGGTATTTAAATTTCATGCGGAATTATTCTAAGTCGATGAACGGGTGACGTAGCTGTAATAAACCGCGCATGACTACCGTATCTCATCCTACTTCTGCGTTTTAGCAGTGTTTAGTAGCATGAGGATTTTATCATTAAATTAGTTCCCGTCTGAGCTCCAACCGAAGCACCACGCCGACTTGGATAGTAAGTAAACTTGTGAGTATAGAGGTACATAGGTATCCAAAGGTAATTGCGAATTATTCGATAAACGGTGACGTAGTTGCAATATTTCGCGCATGACTACCGCGCTCATCCTACTTCTGCTTTTTGGCAGAGTTGAGTAGCTTGAGGATTTTGCAGAGTATCCAGGACGAGTCCGTTGCTGCCGCCCGTACCGTCCAGACGTGCCGACCCCGACCGCTCCAGAGAGGAAGCCAGCACAGGATCCGGAAGTAGGTAGCAAGGTTTGATAAAGGTTTGGTAAATAATCGGTATTACTTGGCTGGTGAGTACTTTCCGGGCTTTATTTTTTTAGAGTTAGTGAACCGCGAGCGCTAAAACGTGTCCGCCTCATATCCTTCCTTAGAAAGGGAGAGCGGCCGAAGGTTGGAATTAGAACCGCGATCCACCGCGTGTTCTCCAGGCCACCTGAGCACGTAAAAATTCTGCAGGGTGACTTGGAGATACTAGCATTTGATACCGCGTGTCCTCTAGGCCACCTGCGTCCGTTTTTTGGCAGGGTGATTTAGAGGGATTTCCGTAACCGCGTGCCTGCCAGGCCACCTGAGCACGTAAAAATTCTGCAGGGTGACTTGGAGGTATCGTCCGTAATCGCGGGTCCGCCGGGCTACCTGAGCACGTAAAAATTCTGCAGGGTAGCTTGGTAGCTTTGACCATACCGTCGTCGTCTTAGATTTGCAACCGTTCGGCTTGCCACTCCTTCCCCCCTCCAACTTGAACCGCGTTATACCGCATGCCCTCCAGGCCACCTGAGCACGTAAAAATTCTGCAGGGTGACTTGGAGGTACTGTCAGTTGTCAGCGCGTGTTCTCTAGGCCACCTGAGCACGTAAAAATTCTGCAGGGTGACTTAGAGGTACTCCCGTAACCGCGTGCCTGCCAGGCCACCTGAGCACGTAAAAGTTCTGCAGGGTGACTTGGAGGTATCGTCCGTAATCGCGGGTCCCCCGGGCTACCTGAGCACGTAAAAATTCTGCAGGGTAGTCTTGGAGTTTGACCATCCCGTCGTCATCATCAATTTGCCACTGTTAGGCTTGTTACTCCTTCCCCTCCCCCCTTACCGTAACCGCAGTCAACCGCGTGCCCTCCAGGGCGCCTGAGTCCGTTTTCTTTGGCAGGGCGCCTTGGAGATACTCGTTGGCATATGATAAGACCGGAACCATCCATCAGCCAAGCGATAATAAGTAACCGCGTTAGATAGGCATAGTTTGCTTGTATTGGCGCTTGCTTCCCCTCCTGGTATCCGTCCGCCGTCTGCATGTGACCGATTGGATTCATCGCTGCTTACCGTTTCACCGCTTCGTTCACCGGCATACTGTGTCGCACCGCTTGACCGCCCGCTTACTGCCCCGCTTGTCCGTAGTTAAGACCGTAGTAGTATAAGTTTGTAGAATAAGACCGCTTGTGGTTCAAACCGTTGTAGCTTAAGTTGTAGTTACTAAGGTGTGTATAAAGTGTAAATAATAATTCGTGTGTAGAATAAATGTACATATATTGAATGAGAGTCTGTTCCTTAACTGTAGTATGTAAGTTCCCTTTTTCACGACCCCTGGCTTAGCCGTATCTTCACTGCAGTTGCCCGGCCTCTATCGTCCCGCCGATAGAGTAAAGTGGTGTTTCTGCACTCTAAACAGAAACTGGCGCCCGAGATCTCCGTACCGTGTGCACCGCCGTAGTGTTGGGCGTCAAAGTGACACTTCCGCTCTTGGGTAGAGCAACGAAGTACCTCACAATACTATATAGGTACCCTCCATAAATCAGGAAAAAAAAATTAAACTGCCCGCTCAAATTTCTATTTTCTCTGCAGAAGCAACAGCAATTTACGAAGCTCTGAATTATATTTACTTATCTAACGCAGACACTTCAATAATTTTATCCGATTCTTTATCGGTTCTGACCTCATTAGAAAGTAATATTTCCCCCAATATTAAAACTAATCCATGCATTCTATAAATTAAAGAAATATTACATAACATATTGATAACTGGAAAAGAAGTATATTTTGTTTGGGTAAAAGCCCACATAGGTTTAAAAAATAATGAAATTGTTGACGCCTTAGCAAAAGAAAGCATTAACAGGATTTTCGTATGAACCAAAATTATGCCTCACTGATGCTTTCTCAGTTACAAGAACGAATTTAAAAAACTAATGGAAACACTTATGGTATGATTTCTGTTCCTCTAGTCAAACAAGATATACTCTTATACATCCTGATTTTCCGACTAAGTTCTGGCACGATGGTTATGATTTTCCACGAAAATATGTTACAACAGTAAATCGTATGAAATTTGGTCATGCTCGATACCCAGCACACCTATACAAAATAAAAGTAGTGCCCTCTGATATTTGTGAAACATGTATCACGAAAGGAGACCTTGATCATATTTTCTTTGAATGCACGAAAAACAAAGCAACTAGCAACACATTGTATAACAATCTTATGAATTGCAATATTCAGTCTCCGTTTAATATACTTACTCTACTGTCTCAATAGTAAAACAGTGTTTGACTGCATTATCAGTTTTTTAGTTGAAACAGAAATGTTACTTTGAAAATTATTCAGCATAGGTTAGTTTTGTATCCTTTGTTGTTTTCCTGTGTCTTTAAACCTTTATACTAAAGTGGTCGTCTAAAACTGTTTGTTATAATAAAAACAAAGTCCTGATAGACCCCAGGACGAGAAGCGTGTGTCCTTGTTTTTTTCCTCGCCTTTCTTCAAATATAATTTTTTTTTCTCTTTATTTTTGTATAGGTTAGACGTAGGTAGAACTCTATATCACCATGTTGTGTCTGGCTGTATGGCTAATGGCCTAATGCCAAAAAAAAAAAAAAAAACTTTCAAAACATTTGGAAGTAAGCCTTCCTTAACTGTGGCGGTTCAGTAAATTTTTGTAAATGTAAATAACTCGATTTTAAACTTGATTTTCCTCATTTTTTGTAAGCAAAGGATGGTGAAATGACACAAACATTTAATTATCGTTTTCGTGACGATGCTACATGCAACTATCGATAGTAAGCCTCTTCTCTTATTTACATTAACATTGCCAAAAATTAATTAATGATTCTAGTGTAATATTTGAATAATCTTATTTTCAATAGTAAATTCATTTCATATCTATTTGTTTATATTCTTGAAGTGTTAGCAATTAGTAATTAATTTTAAGATATCGACTGGCGTCAGTGAGGATCATGGTGCAACTTACAAAGACTAACCTCTTATATCATGACCATTAGCATTATTTATGGTTGTTAGCATACACTTACATCATTAATAAACCTTGTATAACATACTCTGTTGTTTGTGTAGCCAGGTATTTTATTTTTTTAACACTTTACATGTTTAAAATAAAAAATCTTTAGATTCTCTAAATAAATGAACTAAAATATACACAATAGGCGGAATATTTTAATATTAATAATTGAATAATGACTGCTAAACATTTTTTTAGCTTACAAAATAAACTAGCTAGGTGTAAAACAAACAAATGCTTTATTGATGTCTCTAAATTATTAATTATTGTGTTTTTGTTTGCTGGCTTTACAATTTCTTCTAAATAATTCATAAACTAGATTAAATAAAAAAGTCATTGAAAAAATATTAATTTTTTTCATATAAGAACAACATACCTATTTGGTGATATTTAAATTTAGAACAAATCGTTTTACATTCTCCTTAATATCCTTACCAAAAATGACTTGTGCATTTTTTTTGTAATGTCTAGGAAAATGATAAAAAAGTCATTTAATCTAACAATCATTTAATCTAACAACATTTAATTTAACAATAATTAAGATTACAAATTTATGTCTTATATTTTACACAGATAAAGTTACGAGGTCACGAGGAAAAGAAAAGTGTACTTTTTATTTTTACAGCTTTTAAAACAAACGTGACCCGCTTTTTCCTTTACAGCTACCATCACATCACATTAAAAAAATAAATAAAGTTTACAAATACGCACTAAAGGCACAGCAAGACTAATATCTATAGCCTGAAACACAGTGAACCCACTTAGAGGACACTAGTTATTGTGCCTAGCGACAAGCCAAGATAATCTACTGATCGGTGTAATTGATGGAAAATTGTTTCAATGGGTAGTTCTCGGCGCTTGCCGTATGTTCGCCCTCTATTTCTGCTCGATAGAGTACATTACAACGGGCTGGTTTTATATTAATGAATTATCACAATATGCACGTTACTATTTAAAAAATTGTATGTGAACAATTTTAATATTATTGTAATACCGGTACACCCCTGACCAGAACTTCAATCACTGCTGTCGTACAAACCAACCAATTTCAAAACCGCATCATGATCCATTGTAATTTGTATATTGCGGCAGGTATATTTAAGAGGCAGAATATCAACCTTTGACCTTTTGGTTCTCAACCATCTTATTGTCATTTGCTTCCTCACAGTCACTACTGTCATCTTCTCCACCATAATATCATGATTTATTTTGTTTCTGTTACAGGACACAATGGTTACAATAACTATTTCATTTTCCTTGATATTTAAATTTATGACTCTGTTTGTATTATAGAATACCATCATACATGGTACATGTGATTATATGAGACTGCCTTGTCACAAATTGAATTTGAATTAATAGTCTTTAATTAACATAAAGAGGCAATTACTATATTATTATTATAAATTTGTTGTAATAGGCCCCATGTAAAAAATATAATTTTAGCATTTTTGGAATCTTTACTCAATACAATAAAACAGTGTGTAAAGATTTTTTTTATTTTTTCTTCTACAAAAGTTATTCAACATTAAAGTTTTAATTAGGCTATTACACGCGCAAACACTACCGGCCAAGCAAACAGATACGGCGCGGCGACGTCAGAAGACTCGAGTACTAGTGCAGAAGTGTGCAAAAATCAGACAAAACACGTTGTTAAACGTAGACAAGTCGTATTATTTGTGGTTTGTGTTGTAAAATTTTATGTGAAGTAATTATAATTATCAATTCTTCTAAATTATCATCATATGTGGTGCATCATACTGAAATGTGAAAATACTTCAATAAAAACGTCAGAAAAACTTTTATCCGAGTTCCATGAAACGGAAAATGTAGAAAAGTGTAGTTAAAAATGGGATCCAAAGGAGTTTTCGAAAACAAGTTGCGTTTTTGCATGTGTGGACCGTTTTGATGTGATTAATTAAAATAATAATATTAAAAATAAATATGCAAAGGCAATAAAAAAATTTGTTGTTACCGTGTCATTATAGACACGGTAACAACAGAGATCCTGGGTTTCGAACGATTTCTCTTTTTTTACGTTATGCTGTCTGTGGTAAAGTATGTATGGCACGGTAACAACAGGGATCCTGAGCTTCTTATTATTTTATGTTATTTTGGGGCACTAATGACGATATTTTTCATCATGGATTTTGAGAGTATTATTGAAAATGGGTACATTTTTTGGTATAAATTAAAGAATCTTTGTAACATTTTAACTAAAGTTATTAAAATTTCAGTGAGTTGTTTTAAATAAACACATAAAGAATACAAATTACTTAAAAAAAATTTTCTCCGTTTTTGACATATTCACGGTTAAAGTGAGGGCTTGATACTAAATCGTATTAACATTTTAAACTGAACTTTCCGGTTTTCTGTTTGGGGATGTTTCAGTAGGTGTTTACAATATAATATTGTCTGCATAAATATCGCAGACCAGAGACTACAAAATAATTTTAGGAAACAACCACCCATGTTTAATTAATGCATGAACTAGGTACCGTACCATTCACCACCCGGATATATTGTGTCCTGTGACGTTGTGCCAAAAGGATAGCGTTCTCACAGCATTTGAAATTTCGAATGTTTAATTAGTAATTTAAATATGTTCCAGGTATAAATTATTAGACCAGATTTAATAATTGTTAATGTTTAATAAGACTATATTAGAATCTATGAATTAATTTTAAAAATTCGGCAAGTACTAGGGGCCTATTCATATTTACTGGTTTGCGAGTTCAAAATTTTGAATAAATAAACATCTTCTAAAATATCCAACAGATATCTGGATATTTGTGTCTGCACTCAACGTAAAGTTGATCAGCTGAACTGGACATATTGTAACGTGACTGACAGATCGGTAAATAACGTCTTCACTTCATTATAAACTCTCATTAAATATTTAATGATAACAATGATTCAGTTTTTAGCAGAGTTGCTGATTCTTTTGAAAAAAAATCAAATAAATCGGACTTTTTTTATTTAGATCGGGTATTTTTTTAATTAAATAATAACCTTATAATTGCTGGTAAATTTTGCGTGTTGGGAATAATGTACATTTCATTAAAAATCAATTTTTAATATGTCAATGTTTCGTTTGATGTTTTAAACATCATCAGAACAAATTATATTTTGGTTTTCGGCGTCCTCAGTTTTTTTATACTCGAGCAAGAATTTACCACTATCACTTTTCTTTCATTATAACAGTTGCATCATTATCAAAAGACGCAGATCTCTCCTAAGCAACTGTTATGTCACCAGAAGTCCTTGTTCTGTTCTGGCACTTTTGACGAGGTCCGGTTGATCAACCTAACTTTCTGCCTTAAGAGTTCAACTTTTTGCTCTCCTTCTATCACCAGTCCTAGCTAAATTGTTTTCGGTTACCAAGACTCTATCAAAAGAAATTATTATATTTAAGGCCGGTCTTTTCATCTCTGGGTAAGTTACTGGTAACTAACTAGAATATTGGAATGTGAATGTAGTATAAATAAAATGTTGAAGTAAAACAATTCTAATCTTCTAGTTAGTTAACAGTAACTTACCCAGAGGTGAAAAGATCGGCCCTTGATTGGATAAATTATTATGACAGCCGATTAAACACACGTTTAATAACAATAATTATTTATTTAGTAAAACTTTTATATATACCACAGAACACCAAAACAAACTTTTTCACCCATCTCCCATTACATATGATATGCACGCAGTGCTGCCCATTTCCCTTTTTTTTCTCCGAATTGACAGAACTGGCACCCAAATATTTCTGTATACCTATACTTAAATAAAGATCATACATTTATTATTTAAATATCGATTTCGAGTATAACAAGAAATAATAATTCTTAATTCTGTATTCAGCTGACTTATTTTTAAGAAGTCCACAGAAATCAATATAACGTTAATAACTAACTAATGTAAAAATGATCAATTTATCATATAATTAAAAAAAAAATGTACGGTTTTAAACTCATTTGGGGTTAAAATTATTACAGAAATCATACTTAACTGATGCAATGTGTAATGCAAAAAAATACTTGTATAATTAGTAGCTGTGTCACACGTGACTAATTAACTACAAGTCTAAAACTGATATGGATTCGTTTTATAATAATAATATGGTGATAACATTGATAACAAAGAAATACTACATACATGAAATAGAATATTATCATCTGCAAGATATGTCAGAGTTGCTCTATAATTAATACATTCCTACCACAAATTTTCAATTGGAAAACTACGTGTTTTGTAACAAACTTAAAACTATTTTATGTATTCGGTATATCAATAATTAATAATACCCCCAGTAGGCAATATAGTTACTACAAGATATTTACAAAACCTTTTGATATTATAAATACGTAATACTGATAGATCATATACTATTTCTTCTCACTTTCTTTAGGTATTAACTGCCCCATTTAAAAAAATTGTTAAGTAAACATCTGTTCCAGAAGGATTAGTGAGAGGTTGGTTTTTGAAGAATTGTTTTTACTCACTGGCGGTTCTTCTATAGAGTATTTGGTAATGACCTCCCACATACAAATAAAAAATAGAGCTATTTATTTTTGAAGTTTAAAAATATATAATATATATTTTTAAGAATATTAAAAAAATATATATTATATATTTTTAAACTTCAGAAAATGAATAGCTCTATTTTTTTTATTTGTATGTGGGGGGTCATTGGACCAAATGACCCTATAGAAGAACCGCCAGTGGACACCTAAAAATTTTAATCTGAAAATGAAACATGTAAAATATATTAGATAATTAAATACTCCCGGAATACTCACTGATTCCATTCTCAAATAAATAACTATAGACGATATCATATACTACTGATAATGTTGCCGTCCTATAACTTGGTAATAAATTTATAAACGTTAGTGATGATACAATATAAATTCGATAGAAAATGTAATACAACAAAGTTCTTCAAAATATCTGAGTCTGTGATGTAACTGATCTAAGCTGGTTGACTGGGTAGAACATTACCTTATCGACAGTAGTAACAGGGAAATGTGAGTATT
>JANEYF010003677.1:42500-193328 GCA_029963845.1 Rhamnusium bicolor | reverse complement strand
TTTTGTACATTTCCGGATGAACCTCGACGAATTATACATGACAAAGATAACTTTATGGAAAAAAATTTATCTGCATGTCTGTAGTATCGCGATAGCAGTCACAGTTTTAGAGATAAAGCTTTCATATTTGGTAAACGTATTCTAAAGGTTAAAGATAATGACAAATTCATTGATGAGCAAAATTGCCCAGCTGAAAGATTGTAAATCATGTTTACTATGTCAAGCCAATGAAATATATTTTCCAAGTACTTAAATAAAGCTGATGTAAACTAAAAATTTTTACACATTTGACCTCATAAAATGGGGTTAGGATAAATTTGACAGTTTGATATTTGAAATGTCTAATTTAGTTACAGAAATGTCAATGTCAATAAGAAGACATTATTAAAATATGTAACATGAATTATTATTGACAGCATCAAATGAAGCTGATAATTAGTTATTCAAAAAATTTTAATGAAACATTTCAAGATCCGCTATTAAAATTTAATTGAGGTAAGTGAAGAATTAAATAGAATGATTTTTAGATCACGATGATGTATGTATATTGATATAAGAAAGTTACGAGCTGGCCACATCAGTTTTCATTGTATGTTATGAATACTGTTTTCGTTAACTTCTAATGTATTGGATTTTGAAAATGTTATCTTTGTTTTTGTTTTGCTGTGCAATTGAAAAAAAATAAATTATTTTCATAAACACCATTATTTCTCGGGAACTATTCATTTTAGGTATAAGACATATTATATTAAAGTTGCAGATAAATAAAAATTGCACATTTTTTGTTTCATTTGAAAAAAGTTGAGTTTTAGTAGTTTGAATATTAATAACTTAGCGATGCTTTTATGAACACCTTGTATGAAATACGGATTTTTTTACATCAGCTAATAGTTAAAGTATGACATAAACTACTACGACGTCAAAGGAAACTAATTAATTTTCAAAAATAAGGCCAAAATCAATTTTCAAAATGCCTGCCAACGTTAATTTATTTAAAAAGTCTGTTTAACGTTATATTTTCAATGCATCGCACAGTGGTTCCCTCCATATGACAAAAATAAAAAAAAGTATATCAATATTCTCTATATTTTCTTATAGTTATAACACCTACTAAGTCGAGCTTCATAGAACTATAAATTAATTACAATTTTAAAATTGCATTCGATTTTTTTTTAGTCATCAGAAGTGAATAATGCATCGAACAAAGTGACCGCCCACCGTAGGAGAATCAGGAGCAAGGTATGTATAATATTTATAATAAATACATGTACTTATTTGTTGGTCATTGTAGTTGTAGTGGGATTACTACGACATGCGGTTTTGGCGCAGAGATTTATTTAACAAAAAATTTTTTTTAAATAATTTATAGGACAGTGGTTTAGTACCCAAAAAAGGAGAGAAGAAACAATATAGAATGCTGTAAATAAAAAAAACCATAGACAATAATTTAAGTAAATTCTTTTAAAATTTCATTAGTATTAATAGATAATTGTATTTCATAGTAATAGCCTATTTTTCCAAATTTGTTAATTTATTAATTTATTTATTGTGTAAATATTCATTTCATTTCATATATATTCTGTGTTGTTTTCTTGTTTTTTTTTTTTATTTTAATAAATATCTATTATGCTAAATTGCTTTTGTCTTAATCATAAACACATACCTATCATGCACCTATATTTTTGTCGCACTTACTATGGACTGTGCATCGTAGAGAGCTTAAGAAGCATTTTAGGAAAAAAATGTAATCATCCCTCAAAATTTGTCGTGACATCATTGAACCACGCAGTATATTAATAATTTAGATTTACCACGAAATATAGAAAGGTCTCAAATACACACGACATTTAATGAGATAGTTCAGCCGTAATATTGGTATGAACATCAAACATCTGGCTCTGTAATAATTTGTAATAGCATGTCCAAAACCGTAATCATATCTTAGTTACCCTTAATATGAATTCAAATGTACATATCATATTATAATAAACGTAGTACTTGTATGCTTATATACAGTTGTATGACAGATTTATTACTTGAGAAATTACATATACGTAGAATATGTAATATGTAAAGTGCACAAAGTTAAAACAAAGTTATATATAAATGTGTTACTGATTTAATTTTAAATGGCAAAATTATTAGTGCTGTTGTCATCATATTTTTGATATGAATATAATAAATTAGCTTTATTTTTCATAATTCAGATATTCTGCAATAAATCTCTTCCTTCTCACCCTTTATGAGTATTACGCCACTGTCCTATAAATTATTTTAAAACATTGTTAAAATAAACCTCTGTGCCAAAAGAATTAGTAAAGGTTGGTTTTTGAAAAAAATGTTTTTACCTATACAAATCAATAACTATTGATAGTTAGAAGTCCATTTGACCATACATGCCGTTTATGATGAGCAAAGAATCATAAGAAGTGGGATATGGAATGGGATACAGTTTTATTCAGCGATAAGTCTCATTTCAGTTTGTACAGTATTAACAGACATCTACGAGTTTGGAGGATTTCATTCCAAATACTGATCCAATCCATAGTAGCTTTTACAGACAGTGTAATGGTATGGCGAGGAATATGTGTTGGAGGACGCACCAATCTTTATATTTACAGGAGAACCATGACTAGACAAATGCATGCCAATGATATTGTCAGTAACATTGTGGCAACTTTTCAAGCTGCTATTGACGTATTTAGTAAGTATTTAACATCCTTGAAACTTACGGAATTGATCACGAGCCTCTTCCGACCTTAATTCCATTGAACATGTGTGGGATTTACTGGGTAAAGCCATAAACCGACTCCAGAAAATACTAGGCAACTGTCAAATACTCCCTATTTTATGGACACAAATCCCACAAGATGTAATCGACGACATCATCAGTATGCCCAGTTGTATACTTGAAGTAATTAGAGTGAGGAGTCAGAATACGAGATATTGTTTCTAGGCTTAGGACATTGTTGGTTCCCCAAGATTAAATATTTCTTACTCTAAAATTGGTTTTCCTCGTTGTTTTCGTAACCAAATTATGCAAAAAGATTAATTAAGATTTTTTTTAATCCAATCTTTTCATTAAAATATGAAATATCCTTACCTTTCTGTGTACATTGTATTAATAGTTTGAAAACGAAAAAAATTGTTTCACTAATGATTAAGATATTGAGAGTAAAAGTAACTTCACTCTTAACAAAAATACTGTGAATGAGAAAAATATCTTTTGAAAATCTTATTAACATCCGGATAATTAACAAGTCACTATTGAACAATTTACACTGTTAACAAATGAATTTCCATAAATTTAATAAAACTTTTAATCGTCTCTGTTTGGGTGGAAAAATGTACCAGATATTTTGTTCAGTTACGGACTGTATCTAAATTTTAATTAACGGCAGTGTAGTTGATTCCAAAATTAATATTTTAATATTTTCTAAAACAACATTGATCTATATTTATACTTTCTTATACCTAATATAAGGAAGTATAGTAATCGTGATTTCTTTCGACCTCGAGATTTTGATTATCACACTGATAGGTATGAATTTGATTTTGAATTTGAATTAAAAATAAATGCAAATAAACATAAATAAAGGTGGCCATATTGTAACTTTGTGGCAATAATCGTTCTTAGAGTTTTAAAATCGTTTATTCAAAGTGTTTTGTATTTTCAATTGAACTGGAAATGGAAGAGAATGAAAATTTATTTTCCTATACTCCATAAGAAATTACCGAAGCGGCAAAGGGTGTAATGTTGAACTTGTTGCCTTAGAAATCAAAAATGTTGAATGGAAAATATAGCAAAAGCCCTAGGCAGGCTGTAAAGTAATACTTTAAGCCGTCAAATCAGGCATATAAAGTGACCAATTAAGACCGGTCGTATATAAAACCATTTTGTTTGTTAAAAAAAGAAAACATCAAATTAATAAATATTTTTTCTAGTTTTTTAATTAAAAAATTTTTTTCGGCAACCGTCCCGAAAACATCCATTTCTGGGACATTTTTTTGTTCCGATAGTATCATTTTTTTCGGACTAGTCCAGGGAAAGTAGTTACTTTCTGGACTAATCTGGAAAGTAAAATGTTTTTTTGACAACTGTTAACTGACATGTCAGAATTAATCGAATAATCAAAAAAATTTGATGCGCGGAGAAAATTATATTTTTTTACTCCCTACATAGAAAATACTATTTTGCTCCCTCATTTCAGGGAGCAAAGTAGTACTTTTTCTCCTTCGGGAGGAAAATACTTTGCTTCCCTAGGGAGGAAAATACTTTGCTTCCCTAGGGAGGAAAATACTTTGGCTCCCTCTGGAAGCAAACAAATAAAAACTTCAAATAGCTGTAATAGTAGTGTATAGACTTCTTTTATTGATACACAAACTTCCTGAAAATGAATGCTTTTCTTTGAAACAGATTTTTTATTACTTATTTTTATTTATAAAAATTGAAAACAGTTTAAATCGAGGTTTAAATTAACATCAGTAACAAACAACCTTAGCAACGTTCCATGTACTTTGATTTTTAACAATATTTACTTATCTAAATACCTATTATGACATTTTGACATATTTGGTTTTTGATTATCATGCATAAGAAAATATAATAAAATATATGTAAAACCAATGTAAAACACTGTAAATGGTCGTAGAAAACATCGTATGTGTTACACAGGAGCAAAGTGCCATTTCCTCCCTTGGATATTGATCAGACTATCCGCAGGAGGAAATTATGCACTTTTCTCCCTTGTCATACAAATAGCTATTGAAGGCTATCCTAGCAATCAAGTAACAACGCTTAATTCTGTCATCATTTATTATATGATTTCTAAATAAGTGGTTTTAAGAGGGCTAATCGAACCAGTGTTTGTAAGGTAATTTTTCAAAATTTATTTCTTCCATACGGTTTGCTCAAATTACACCAAATTTGGAGGATCAATAGTTGAAAGTGTACTAGAGGGTACATGTATATCTATTTTAATTAATTTTCACTCTATGTAGGAAAAATTTATACTGTAAATATAAGTGAAATTTGGACGTAATTAGCTCCTGAATTATGATATCAATCGGTAAAATTCAAGGTAAAATTCATACATGTCTTCTAGAATGAATCTTCATAATTATGCTCAGCAAGTTTCAAACTTTTATTCCGTACTGTTTAGTTAAAATGAATTTTCTAAATAAGTATCTTTGTCACTACAAATGGAGCAAGGAAGTCTTACAATCTATCGAAAATCGCACCTCAATGAAGTCGGTGAATAAAACGTCCAGTGAAGGTATAGTCAAGAGCAAAATTATTCAGCGGCGTATGTATAAAAACTTTCTAGAGAGTGACACAGCTATCCGAAGCTTTTTCCCGACTAGGCCCCTTAAGTCCAAATTATATAAAGTAGCAGCGAAAGGGATATAGAAAACATGCCAGAAGAAATTTTTTAACTGCGATTTAAGCTACCATGCAGTTATTGCCCAACAAATCAAAACAGACGCATTAGCATATATGTGGTAAGTCTCTTAATATATGACACTAGTTTGTAATGTAAAAGATTTAACTAGTTTATGTTTAACTTTTTTTTTCGAGACGGTTGCCGAAAAAAATAGCGTATAAAACTCATCTGGAAAGTGTTTTTTCTGGACTTTTGTCTACTGTTCCAGAAAAATATCACATTCCGCACTTGTTATGTAAATAACTGTTTTTTGAAAAAATCCACAGCAGATGACATTTTAGAACGATTTCTATAAGGATATAATTGAATTGAACATAAATGTTCATAAACATCGCTAATAATTTTTTTCTCAAAAAAAAGTATTTACTATATCATAATTTAATAAATAGCAAGCAATATTATCATAAATACAAAATGCCATTTAAAACAATTACAGATACTTTTACAAAATTATTGAAACACATTTTATTATACAATATGAAAATCGATATGTCCAAGCGATTTTTTGTTACTCGCTTTGTACTGGTTTTATCAAATTTATATTTGTGTCTAAAAACATCTGCAATGTTCTTAATATTTGTCGGTAGTTTGTCAGGCATAATTTATAAAGATCATCCTGCACAGTTAACTCCAAAGTAAATCTTCCTGAATAATTTGAGACCATCAACAAAAAAGCGTACTTTACCACTAATGAGATAGACTATATCATTATTGAATAATAGAAAAAGAAGGAACGCGAAATTACTGCTTGTGGTGCTTCACCGGGAATCGTGAATTCAATGATTGAAGGCCTGCGTAATAAACATATTTTTCACTGTCTGATAAGAAAGAGAATGGTAAAACAGATTAGGATGGTGCTAGCGTCATCAGTATTATTGTATTTAATTTCAGCAAAATTGTTGTCATGTTGTCCAAAAGGAAAAAATGGTTCATACAATAATTTCTCTCAAAGTTTTTAAAACTATCTCTATAATTAACTAATTTGTGTAAATATGCGAGGTATTTTAATGGGTAGTTTACTCCGTTTGTTTTGATATATTAAAATAACTCTTCTCACCCTTCCTACAGGGTATTCGAGAAACACATACGTAATCTGTAAAGCTGACAGAAATATGCGGCGGGATATAGGCGTACATATCATAATAGGCGTAATAAAACAAATTAACTAGTAACTAAAGCAATAAACTGTTACAATTTATAACAATGTGTGCACAACTTAGCCTCTTAACTAGCTTAATGATCTAGCTTGGTTATCACAAACTGGAGAAGATCTGTAAAAACTTTGCAGCATCAGGTATGTTTCTATGGTTGTCTCAGTGAGTGATGTTCGCTGTGGTGATAAAATATGCTTATATTTTGTTAATGAGCATTCGACATCTATTGATGTAATACAGGCATACTTAAAATAGTCTGAACGCACTTAACGGATTTAGAGATGCACCATCACCACCACAAATTTGTCTTAATCTGGTAAAACCGGTGTCTTGCTTAAACACGTGTGAACTTTTCTCTAACGCGCTGATTTTTTGCGTCACCTATAATGTGTAGCAGTCGATTAACTTCGCCCACTATTTGCAGTGACTCCGCTAACGACAACGCACTGTTTCGTAAGTTTTTTATGGCGTCATGTCATCATAGTTCTTGTGAATAGTCTTTAAAGCTGTTTCAACGACAATATCTTTGATGTCTGGCTTCTCATAGTAGCTGCAGCCTCGTCAGGACTGAATTGTAGTATCACAGCTTTTATTTGTTGTAAATATTCAGCAAAAAGATGGCTTCAACCATGTTACCTAATGTGTAAATATCAGCTGTGGTGGTTCGGAAATAACGGGACATTGCTGTGCGATGTGCGAAGACGTATAGGAGATTTAAGAAACACTTTTTTTGTACTTACTATTAATGCATATAACTCTGGAAAACCTAGTCAAATAGTTTCTGTCACAAGATGTAAAGCATGCACTTTACACGTAATAGGTACCAACCTACAACCGCGTTCTTAAAAAAAACGGCCTACCAAATGCATTGTCGCGGCACCATCGGTCACAAACATCAACATTTGACTTGTTGACAGGTCAAATTTTTCTAACATCTCCAGCATCACCCGCGTAATTGTTTTGCCAGTATACTCAGTCTTCTGCTAGCTCGTAAAAGTGGAAATGTCAGTTAAGAGGGTCCAATTAAATTCAATTCAATTCAAAGCAAATTTATTTAAATTAAAATAAAAAAACACAATGTGTATTGCCCTCGCCAGACACCCGGTCCGTTGCCGACCTAGCATCCCCGCGTATGGTGGCGACGGGTCAATTGTTAGGTTGGGCGGAGCTGGGCCGGTCTGAGCTTAGAACTAAAAGACGTTAAATAACAATACAACACCTAAAAATAAAATATTTTAAATTGTATAATAACAGGAACTAGAAATCAACGTCGCATGCAAAAGCATATGCCGTTGATGTAAAATATTAAACAATGCAAAAAATAAACTGTAAAAGATTTGTGTACATTAATTTAGAATTTTGACGATGCTATGGCGAGCCAAACTGCACAGTAAAAAGCTCGCCTCTAAATAATACAGTACTGCGGGGTGGGAATATCCAACTCCGCTTATTTTTGGGTATGATAAATGATGTTTCCTGTATATAATAATGTGCTGCAATTTACTGATGATTGGTTTATAATTTGGAATAAATTTTGCGGGGAAAACGAAGAAGAGAAGAGAAAGGTGAAAAAAAATATTTTTCAATTTTTGTGCCCCTTTTATAGTATGAGAGGAGCGTGGTCTAAAGTTGTTATCTGAAAATTGGTAACGTTTGGTAGGGTAATTTGTGTTTTATTCGAAATGGTGCGTTACACCCCCTTATTTGTATTTAAAAAAAGCCTGAATACTCTGCCAAGTTAAATTTAATGGTAGTTTTGAAATTTATCTAAATTTTCAAATAAAACAGTTAATCTTTTGATTTGTTATCGAAAGTTGTTGATTACTTACTGATAATAATTGCAAATATAATTATTTTACTACAATTTGTGCACCAAGGTGAAATTTTTTATTTTCACTGCACTTCTGAATTTTTAGCAAATTTGTTTTCTTTTAAATTATTATTGATGAATAATAATTGTTTATATTATTTTGATATTTTTAAACTTTATTTCACTTCCCTGAAAGGAGGAAGGTTGATAATTAAAAGAATTAATTAAGTTTTGTGAAAAACTTCTGAAAGAGCGTAGTGCAAAGTTTGAGTTGCAGTGGCAGAGTGATAGTGAATCGCAATATTCTTTGGCTTGACAATAACCTCGGATGGCAGGGGTCGAAAAGTTTTACTTTCCTATACCCTAACGCATCGCTGTAGGCCTAGACCAACCTCATAAAGGGCGGGCCTACTCTACCGGCAACCCCGTCAGCTGATGCGAATGGTGTGGTCGTTTTGGCAGACCTACCCTGGTCCTGGTTTGTTAGACCCAGTCAACTTGGGCCTTTCTTTTCTGGATCTCTTCTTAATTTGAGTTTTCTTTCTTCATCGGCTGTCTGCTCCCGGGAGCGTCGTCATGTCGCGGGCAGGGCGACCGTTGCCGTCCTTCCCTGGGAGTTTAACGGGTCTAGGGTATGTTCCTGCCCGTGTAGTCAGGCAGTGGGTGTGTGAGAAGTATAGCTATGTAGCTCGAGACGCGCAGAGCCTAAGCGCTTCACTGTGGCGCTTTGGGTAAAGGAGCACGACCCTGATCCGGCAGTCGGCCGGATCGGTGCCGCGTGGTAGTTGGCCGGGCTGAGGGAGATTTTTCCTCGATTAGTCGTTTTCCAGGATTTGCAGCTTAGGTCTCTTGTATCGCGGGGCTTCTGCTGGATCGTAGTCGACAGCTTGTCTGATCAGTGGATTCGCATGGGTCTCCACTCGTACGAAGATCTTCTTGGCCCGATCCTGGATGATCTTCGAGACTGGGGTGTATTCCAGGTCCTTGAAGATGTTGATGTTTCTTACAAACCATGGTACATCCACAGAGCTTCTTAGCGCCACGTTTTCCATGGTCTGTATCCTCTTCTTGTGCGATTCAGCGGCGTACCCCCAGGCAACTGACGCATACGTCAGCTGTGGCCTGAGTACGGTCCTGAGTAAGAGTAGCTTGTTCTTCAGGTTGAGTTGACTGTATCTGCCCACCATCGGGTAGAGTTTAGTCCTCACCGCCTTTGCTTTCCTGACCACTTCGTCGGTGTTTTGCTTCCATGTCAGCCCTTGATCCAGTACGACACGTAGGTATTTGGCGGTGTCAGTCCACCGAATCGGCTCGCCGTTCATGGTGACATGTCCAACCGGGGTTTGAGTTCTTTTTTTCGGAACAGGATCGCACTGCTCTTCTCTGCGTTGATTTGTACTTTCTAGCTGTTGCATCATTCCTCCAGGTGGGATGCTGCTTCTGGAGATGACGAATAACTTGCGCTGCCTGCCAGGACCTGGCGACTAGAGCTGTGTCGTCTGCGTAGAGTGCCAGGACCGGTCCTGCTGTCCTTGGCAGATCTGAGGTGTATATGGTGAACAGATATGGCGAAAGTGATTGTGATTTAAAATTGCAGTTATATTTATAGTGACGTTCTAGGGCGGAGCCTAATTAAACAGCGCTCGGCGCGCACTGATTGGCCGAGTGCTGTTACGACTACAAAGTTTAAGTCTCGTATAAATAAATCTAGCAGTTAATGAGGCGCTCTGAGCCAGGATCAACTACGTGAAAGCGAAGTTGACAAGAGACGGGATAGCCATCGAGCCGAGCAGCGCAGATTACTACCGCAAGCTAACGAAGTTACTGGCCATAGGAAACCACGAGTACCACACGTACTCGCTGCCCGAGGAATGGCAGCTGAGAGTGGTACTAAGAGGAATCCCCAGCGGAGTGGAAAACGAAGACATAAAGAATGACCTCGAAAGCCAAGGTTTCAAGCCGTCAGCCGTCTACAGGATGACGAGTAGGAGGACCAAAACTCAGATGCCGCTGGTACTGGTCCAAGTACCGAAAGAGCAAGACGCCATCCTAAGGATCACAAGATGCTGCTCCCTAGTGATCCGTATGGAACTACAAAAGGTACAGCAAGAAGCGACGCAGTGCCACAGATTCCAGCGTTTCGGCCATGCACAAGGAAGGTGCACTGCACAGGCCAAATGTGTGAAATGTGGCGGACCTCACCATTCTGCCGAATGCAAGAAGACGAGGGGCACACTAGCGATGTGCGCAAATTGCGAGGGAGCTCACCCAGCAAGTTACAGGGGGTGCCCAAAGTACACCAAGAAGGCATTAAAAGCGGCACCCATAGAGCCGCTGCACAGCAAGTGCAGAAAACAGCCCCCGCTGCACTGTCGCCAGCAACCTTTCGGCGGCACTGGCGCAGATGCAGCAGATGTTCACAGCGATCAGCGCCTTCTTCGCCCAAATGCCAAAACTGGTCAACTAGAATGGTTATTGGTAGGATGAAACCGAAGTTCCTGCAGATAGCCTCATGGAACATCAATGGCCTGCGTGGCAACAAGTATGAACTAGGAGAGGTGCTAGCGAGATACAACATTGACGTTATGGCACTGCAAGAGACGAAACTTACAGCTGAAACATCGGAGAAGTTCCTAGGCTACGAAGTCTTTAGACAAGACAGAGCAGACAATGGAGGAGGAGTAGCCCTGCTCGTCAAGAAGAATATAGACCACCACCTCCTAGTGACGCCGGAGCTAGAAGAAGGCCTGGAAGTGACTGCTGTAGAAGTGCAAACCCACGGACACGGTAGACTCAAAATAGTTTCAGGCTACCAACCGCCAAGAAGACCGATAGTGGAAGGCGACCTAGCAACACTCTTTCAGAGAGGCGAGCAGGCCGTGACCATCGGAGACTTCAACACCAAGTCGCCAGAGTGGAACAGGAGACTGTTACACCTAACCACCTGGTAGCCAAATGCTACATCTGGTTACGTTAGTCGTTAAATGTAACCGGGGAACCCCCGTGGTACCGTGATTTTAGTTTCGCCCTGTATTAGGATGACTCTTAATACAAGAGGAAACCAAATCAGGTATTTATGGAAAAGCCTACACTTTACCTGTCAATAAGAACTATTCTTATTGACAAGGAAAGCGAAGAAATTTCCTGTGCCTGCGGCTAGCTGATTTTTTTGGGAGGCAAGGGCCGTGCGTTTCTTGTTTCCTTGAGACCTTGGTTCACTATTTTTCACTTCAAATAATTCTATCAACGAGTAGTAGGCGAGGATGAATAAGTAATATAAAAAAATATATGTTTATATTAAGGGCGCCATCTGCAGTTTTACAGTGATTACTTTTTCATCCCCCCAACTCAGAATCTACAGAATTTCTGTCTAAGGTAGAGACAGAATAAAAAAATAAATTAATAAAATTAAGTATTTATTAAATCAACAGCTTAGTATTTTTTTTCCACAAAATGGTAATCTAGAATTACCGACAAATATATATACAATAATTTATTACGAGTGGGTGAAACTCGTTCACCGAACACAATCAAAAAGAAAATAACTTGCCACACTCCAGCGAAGGCTGACCTGTGATGGAAATGGTGGCGTGAGTCTTGAAGTTAACGTTTTCTCTTCTGGTATGGACACCTAGTTTCTTAATACATAGTCTACCAATGAAATGAAACGTTACTCAAAATTGTGGAGCGCATATCACGTTGCAGTTACAGATTAATTCTGGTCATCCAAATAAAACATCCACGGAACTAATCCTCTGGATCCAAGAATCGTGACTTTTTAATTTGCCAATGTGCAAATATTAATGTCCAAATGAAATTGGAAGAGTGTGAAATATAAATTCACAAAAGAAATTCCTGATGAATTTACCATTAATGATGAATATTAAAGTTCCTGATTAATACTAAAATTCCAGATGAATTTTATTAACGATGAATAATTTAGGAATTTTATTCAAAATTTTAGCTAACGATGGATAATTTAATTTTATCGATGAGTTTTAGCTTAATAAATTTTAGCTAACGATGGATAATATTAGCCGGCTTCAGACTATGTATTTAAGAAAGGAATAAATAGAAACATATTATTAGAACATGTGTCACATCTTCACAAAAAAAATTAGAAAAATTAATTATTAACTTTTCCTTAAAAATATACATCTTGAAGAGAACTTGCAAGAAAAATAAATCATTTAAAACTATTAGTATTACCTGATGGTTATTCACAACAGTAGTAAATTAAGATAACATTTCAAAAGTTGATTGATGTTATCGATTGTCTGCCAAGAGGTGTTGCCGGTGCAAAGTTGATTATTAAAATGGCTTATCTTCCTGTCTCTATCAAGGAGGTAAACTAGTTTGATATAAAAAAATCAAACTTTATAAAATAAGATATGAAAGTAACTAAAATAAATTCATATATCACAAATAATATTTAATGATTAAAATCCACTATAAGAATAGTCTAATTGTACCACATAACACATGAATTAGACAATGATATTTAAATTAATTATTCCCCAAAAGTATATCGTAACGCCATCTATGAGCGGTATGATAAGTTGTCTCCCTACTGATAGGCAACAGGAAAGTTTATGAGACAGAAAACTTTAACAATAGTAGCTGAAGGTCAAACCAACCAAAGGCAGTCGCAACCCTTCTGAAAGGAAAACTATAAACAGTTGTTCCCAACTTCTGATTTAATTAATATCGACATAAATATTGAATATTTATCTAATAAAGTAATAAATGATTGCATATTTTATGTGACACATATTTCTAACAATATTTTCTTTCAGTGTGAAAGCGCTAACTTTGGGGACTGTTATTACAACAAAAGTACTTAAATAATAAACAATATTGGATAACGTAAATATGTACAAGATTATATTAACTTAGATGGTAAACATAATAATTCCTTAATAAATATGAGATTGACCAAAGGTTAAACAGAAATTCTTCACCTACTAAAAATACTCTATTATAAACAATTGGGAACCAGATAGATATTTGGAGGTTATAGTTTATTTATCATTGTATTCCGGACAGTGACGTTTTTGAACGGAACAAGACTCTCAAACTCCAGGGGCAGAGCGCTGCTGAGATACCTAGGCACAAGAGACGAAATATTGGCAATAGGACCTGAAGAACCGACGCACTATGGGGGTGTAGGCAGACCTGACGTGCTGAACATCGCCATGTTGCAAAACATGAGGATAGGCTTCACGCTTCGAACCTTGGATGAGGGCTCCTCGGACCACAATCCAATACTCCTCCAATTGGGAGAGAAGGGGGACGAGGAAGAGGCTTTCATCAAAAAAGGACGGATTGGGAGCAGTTACGAGCAGGAATGCAAAGGAGCATGCCCTCCATCTCTAGAATCGAGAGCGAAGACGAAATTGAGGCAGCGATACTCGCGTTGGCACGCTACATCAAAGCAGCCCTACAAGCCAGCACGACAGAGACGACGGTACGACGAGTTGCAGCACCGGCAGGCGATCTGCCAGAGCAAACGAAGCAACTAACAAGAGATCGTCGAAGTGCCAAAAGACGAGCGCAGAGGACCAGACTCCGAGAGAATAAGTGGAAATACAACCGTCTATCCCGAAGAGTCAAGACGGCCCTCCAATTGCACCGTCAAATAAGGTGGCAAACCCATCTGGAGTCGCTCAACCCGAAGGACAGAAGCCTATGGAACACCCAGAAGGCCTTGAGAACTTCAAGGAAACCGATGCCACCAATCCATGGAGCAAACGGTATAGTCTACACTAGACAGTACAATGCCGAGGCATTCGACGACTAGAGTGTAGAGAAAACCAGCTACCAGATGAGGACGAGGAATGGACGAGCGCTGTTGAGAAACGGGTTCGAAGACTGATGCGCGCGCCAGATGATGAATAATTCAGACCAGCGACCCTGGAGAAGGTTAAAGGGATCCTACGACGTCTCAAAAACAGGAAGGCACCTGGAAGCGACGGTGTCGGAAACCTGGTACTAAAGAAGCTGCCACACAAAGGAGTTGCGGCGTTGGTCAACATAATAAACGCCATCCTGAGGTTCCGATACTTCCCAGACAGATGGAAGAGAGCGGCTGTCATCCTGATTTTCAAACCAGGCAAGAATCCGATCCATCCCTCTAGTTACAGGCCCATCAGCTTACTGCCGGCGATGAGCAAAGTAGCAGAAAGGATAATCTTAGCCAGACTTCAAGAGTACTCCGAATCATACAGGACGAGCAATTAGCTTACAAAAAAAGACATTCGACCGAGCTGCAAATACTCCGCCTGGTGGAATATGCAGTGGATGGGTTCAACAGAAACCAGTCCACGGGAGCGATCCTACTAGATGTCGCAAAGGCATTCGACATCTAGTAGGATGCTGGACTTTTTAGCCAAGATGTTCGACGCAGGATACCCGGCAGCCATCGTCAAGCTGACCAAGTCATACCTACGGTGAAGGCAACTTCGCGCGAAGGTAGACGGGGAGCTATCGATCTACAGACCCATGGAAGCAGGAGTACCGCAGGGCACAGTACTTTCGCCACACCTGTTCACCATATACACCTCAGATCTGCCAAGGACAGGAGGAACGATTCTGGCACTCTACGCGGACGACACAGCTCTAGTCTCCAGGTCCTGGCAGGCAGCGCAAGTGACTCGTCACATCCAGGAAGCAGCATCCCGCCTGGAGGAATGGTGCAACAGATGGAAAGTACAAATCAACGCAGAGAAAAGCAATGCGATCCTGTTCCAAAAGAAGACAACTCAAATCCCGGTGGGACATGTCACCATGAACGGCGAACCGATTCGGTGGACCGACACCGTCAAATACCTAGGTGTCGTACTGGATCGAGGGATGACATGGAAACAAAACACCGACGAAGTGGTCAGAAAAGCAAAGGCGGTGAGGGCTAAACTCTACCCTATGATGGGCAGAAATAGTCAACTCAAACTGAGGAACAAGCTACTTCTACTCAGGACCGTACTCAGGCCACAGCTGACGTATGCGTCAGTGGCCTGGGGGTACGCCGCTGAATCGCACAAGAAGAGGATACAGGCCGTGGAAAACCTGGCGCTGAGAAGCGCTGTGGATGTACCATGGTTTGTAAGAAACATCGACATCTTCAAGGACCTAGAATACACCCCAGTCTCGAAGATCATCCAGGATCGGGCCAAGAAGATCTTCGTACGAACGGAGACCCACGCGAATCCGCTGATCAAACAAGCTGTCGATTACGATCCAGCAGAAGCCCTGCGGTACAAAAGACCTAGGCTGCAAATCCTGGAAAACGGCTAACCGAGAAAAAATCTCCCCCAGCCCGGCCAAAAAGACGAACCACTCAGAAGATACATAGACATACCCTAACACCCATGGTTTGTAACGAGCGGAGACCCATGTGAATCCTCTGATCAGACGGGCAGTCGATTACAATCCAGCAGAAGCTCCGTGGTACAAGAGACCTAGGCTACAGATCCTGGACAACGGCTAACAGAGGCAAAAACTCATTCAGCCCGGCCACGAAGAAGAATTATTCAGAAGAGACATACCCCAACACCTACCATGCGGCACCGAACCGGCCTACTGCCGGATCGAAGTCACACTCCTTTGCCTTGAGTGGGCCCAAAGCGCTAAAGTAAAGCGCGTAGGCCTTGCGTGTCCCGAACTACATAGCTCTACATCCCCACACACCTACTGCCGGTAGAAACCGGCATGAACATCCCTAACCAGATAAACTCCCAGGGCAGGACGGCAACAGTCGCTCTGCCCGTGCCATACGACGCTCCCGGGAGCAGACAGCCGATGAAAAAAGAAAAATCAAGCAAGAAGAGCTCCAGAAGTAAAAAGGCCCAAATCGGCTGGGTCCAACAATCCAGGACCGGGGGAGGTCTGCCAAAACGATCACACCGTTCGCATCAGCGGACGGAGTTGCCGGTGGAGCAGGCTCGCCCCTTACGAGGTTAGTTTAGACCTCGACGCAATAGGGTAGAGGAAAGTAAAACTTTCCGACCCCTGCCATCCGAGGTCATCGTCAAAGACAAGAATATTGGCGCGGTGAGGCGCTCTGGAAACAGTGATTGTTGCCTGAAATTATTATTATTATTTTGTCTTAAACTATTTTACTTTGATATTAATTGTAATTTATTTAATTGACTAACAATTAATTTTTAGGTGTGTGCGACTAGTATCTTTTAAAATGTGTATGATACAATTGCAAAACTTTAGCTTTTACTATTTTACGATGTCTTTGGCCTCTGAGAATTATTTGCTTCTGTCGACCACTGAAATTAAAATTTTGTAGGGCTTCTCGGATTGCAATGAAATCGTTCAGACCCGTTTGTAATTATTGCTTATGAACGTCTTTATGAATTTCGATCATTTTAATGTTTGCAAGTGCACCGTGGCGCTTGCTGTCGCGCTTATACTGTGGAGCGGTTTTTTAATGAAAGTTTTGAATATGGTTTTTTATTCTTTATCTAATTTACTAAAACAAAAATGGTGTGACACATGATATTTTGAACCTGTGGAATTTTGGTCTCTGGCATTTTTTGAATGTTTGTAATGGCTGGGGGCCTTCTATGTGATCTAGGTAATTTTTTGGTAACATTATTTTCTCGAGATAAACAATTGTGGAATTTTGGTTCTACAAAACTGGATTAGTTACACATCCAACTACTAATCTCAGTATCTATTGCTTTACTGTCGTATCGAGTTTGACACGATGTAAAGTGGGTGCTATGTGCACCCCTTAAACGCTTCTTGCTTTAATGAAAAGCAAGTTTGTGACTACTCACTGCAAGTTGCAAGGTCACAACTGGATTCACACTGGTTACAGTAAAACACGTATAATATATAGGAAATTTAAATAAAATCTAAAAATTAAAGCCTCATAAGATACGGGTAAGTATTATCTGATTGAGTTGATTCTTTTCTATGGTATACAGAGACTAAAAGGGAAGAAAGTAAGTTAGCATTTTGATATTTTTAACTTTGATTTTTATGGGATATTCTAGCTTATGTAGAACACCCAATATAATAAAATTTATTATATTAAAAGCCACAAATAACTTTCGAGAAAGGTGGCCATGTACGATAGATTAAAAAATTAAGCCTAATGTTTTTACAATGTGTGCGTAAATTGAAAGAATGTTGTAAAACAATTCATTTAAATTCTGGTTTTTTAATTAAAACTGAAACCTGGCAGTAAAATTCAGAGAGTGAAAATGGTTTGCAGTATATGAAAATGTGTATATTAACTTTAAATTTATGTTGGGGACTGTTTAAATGGATATTCAGAAACAATTTGTTGGTGTATATGACAGCCTAATAAAAATTAACACCATTTTTCAGTTTGTTTGAATGAGCTGAATTACACTGTTTTTTTCTGATGTCACACAATATCTGTGTAAATTAGTTTTTAGATGTTTAGCTACCTCATATGTTGCTTAAACATATCATATTTTGAAAACATGCATTCTAATGCTGGGAATTTAGGTATCGATGCCGTCAATAGTAGGGGTCATCTGTCACGCGTAAACAGGGTGTGCCAATAAAAACTCCCAGGTGAAATATTTCGGAAACTACTAGAGATATTTAAGTTCTGTAAAAGCCTATTGCTAGAACATATAAATGGCTTTAGTTTTGAATACAAATACTTTTTTTAATATATTAAGGGATAGATGGCGTTGCCTACAAAGAATTTCTTGGATGACAGGAACTTAAAAAATGTTACCTATGTTAAATAGAATTTAATTTCAATTAGATTTCGTTATATGAAAAAAATTCCAAAATCCAACCGTTTTCGAGAAATTTTAGTTTAAAATATTTAGTTTTTGAAAAACTAAAATCGCCTTGACCTTTTTACATTAAATTTTGGACGATAGTTCGTTTGAAACTTTCTTCATTGACAGATAGTGTGATTAATGTGTCAATAATTTTTTTTTACTTCCATAATTATCTAAATTAGCACATAAACTTACAAAAGTTTTGCAATCAGGCCTTGTTCTCTCAGGAAAATGTCTTCCATATAAATCCACAGCTGCAGAAGAATTTTTACGGCATTCTCCATAAATTAAAACCATGTTTAATTTATACAATTTAACAAAATACAAGAAATAAATACACATCATTTGACAATCAAAAACTAAAACAATGTCTAAAGCAATGTCAATATTGACAGTATTGTTTATGAAGATTTCCAAAGGCACCCATATTTTGCGTATGAAGTCGTATTATTTCATGAAGGTGAACGTAATCGATATAAAATGTATTTTTTTTGCCCACGTTAATATGTTCTCTATTGCTACTATGGTTGCACTGGAAAAATGCATGAAGCATATTTTTATTCAATATTGCTTAATAATATACAGGGGAGTCCGCTTTACAATTGTAATAAATGTAATTACCAGTTTAACCTGAAGTTGTAAACAAAGTTTTATTGTCACATTATTCACACTATCTTTCTATGAAGAAAGTTTCAAAGGAACTATCGTCTAAAATTGTAAAATGTAAGAAAGTTAAGGCGATTTTAGTTTTTCAAAAATTAAATGTTTTAAACCCAAATTTCTCAAAAACGGTTGGATTTTCGAATTATTTGAACATGACGAAATCTATTTGAAATTAAATTATCTTTAACACAGATAACATTTCTAAGTTCCTGTCGTCCAAGAAATTATTTGTAGCGCAGCGCCATCTATCCCTGAACATATTAAAAAACTATTTGTAATCAAAACTAAAGCCATTTATATGTTGTAGCAACATGCTTTTACAGAACTCAAATATCTCTAGTAGTTGCCGAAATATTTCACCTGGGAGTTTTTCTTGACACACCATGAATATGCATGTATGACAAAATATAATTTACCTTATTACTCCACATTTCACAAACTTTTTTAATAATCTCTCTAATGTAACATACACACTCAAGAATATACATACTATATATTGTGAGTATTCCGTGTTGTTGGAAAAAATACAGTCGGCATGAGGTGGTGCTTGTAAGAAATAACATGTTCCTTAAAATTCTATTTTCACAAATAAATATTTTTTGAACGCCAGTACTATTTCCTCAACAGATTAATCCATATGATAGTAGAATTTCAAAATTGTGAAGACATTTGATTGGTTCTTGTTAAAAGATAGCCCATTTTGGAGATTTTAACTCTGTCACGTGACTTCTTCAGCTAAACAATTTTTACATGGTAAAATTTGTGCAAACCCTATTCGCACATATTAATGTACGGTATTATTTACGCAATGTTTTTTCGCTCTAATGTATGATAATTTTGACTATACGCTCAAGCACATACACATTTTTCCTCCTAAACGTGCCAACTTTTGAAAATAATTTCGTCACTGGTCATGTGTTGCAAAGGTTAGTAAAGAAATAGTTTTCATATAAAAACTAATTCATTCATATTGTTCAAATATGCTGATTCGAATTTCAAAAAACGTTGTAACTATCTGCAGTTTGCACGCAAAACTGCTTGGGTCGTTAACAACCTCCTGGGCACATTTATCTTTTTTTTTATTTATATAGATCGAAACCGCTAACAACAGCCAAATTCTTAGAAGAGATGCTGGAAGAAAATGATGTTCCAGATCAAATGTATATTACTCCAGTATAAGATCATGGTCCAGATTGGTTCAGGTCTAATTAGTTGCAATCCCAGGCTAAAACTAGCTTTTATCCTGGTGAGGGAGAATAATAGTGAAGAAGAAACGCCAGACAAGGATGAGACAATAGAAGAACCGAATAGGAAAAAAAGCAAAACAAAAATTGTCGTGTTTGACATTGCTACAAAATAAAATATTTTATCAAAGAAATTTTTTTCTAGTTTTGATAACGGAATCAGAGAGTATTCCGAAACGTCTACTCATAATCATCTAAAATATTTGACATTTAAGATTCATGTTTCAGATTAATATTTTTTAGCTTTGAGCTATTTTTGGACGGGAAGAAGCATGTTTCCAAAAACCAACCTCTGACTAATCTTCTTCGCGCAGAGATTTATTTAACAATTGTTTTAAATAATTTATAGGACAGTGGCTTAATATAAAAGAAAGCGAGAAGAAAGTGAGAAAAGGAAAACAAAAAAAATTAAATCTTCAATGGAAGAAAGAAGATCTGATGTGATCAGTCAATTGCCTGTTTTAACTTTGTCCAGTGAGAGTGAACAATTAAGTTTCGTATCCATACTGTTTGGGACATTTGATATATGCATCAACAATGCATGGGATAATCTCTAAGAGTTATAGCAAAAATTTGACAACCTAGAATTTCGAGGAAGTGCCGTGATAGATTCACTTAATAAATATGGCCAAAAACCTAAAGCTATCGAACCTCGATGATCTTTCACATCTTCAGGTTCTCGTGTCTTCAGACAACATCTAATTATTACGAACCAATTAAGAAGATGTGGTTGTAGTTTGTCTAAAAGTGTTTTACTTTACATTAAAGCTTGTGACACTGACTGGCTTATTGGTACTATCAAAGCCATACCCCCCTATCCACACACAAGCTTGTGACATTCCATTCCATTCCATTTAAAATCTTTAGTTTTATTTACCTGTGCACATGTGAACAACTTAAGTATAATACATGTGCTTATTAAATATTGAATAAATATACATTATGTATGTGTGATATTATACATACTTAATGTATATTTATTTATATTTTAAGCTTGTGATAAATATGGCCTTACATTGCACGACAAAAATGCTTTCTGAATTATCATAAATAATAGTAAAATTTTATAATAATTTCTTTTGTATAAACATATTTTTTCTTTTAATAAAAAAAAGAATTTTTGGTTCAAATCATTTCTGATATTATTTTATATATTTGCCGAACGGGTCGAAAACGACCCATATCAAAATTTCAAAATATTTCATTTTTTTTTTAAATACTTTTCCAATGATTTTTACACTTTAATGATTCGGCAAAAACGAATTTGACAGTAATTATTAAAAAGAAAGTTGTGTGCATAAATGAGATAAATGCTTAAACGATATAAAAATCTATATTTCACCTAAAACAAAACCTAACATTTGCTTTAGGATTTAGGCTTGTGTCATCATCAACAGCGATAAGGCAAAGTTACAATAAGAATACACCCTTAAAAATATGCCAACGTTATTTAATTCACCAAGTAATTAGATAATATTCCAAAGAAATGGGAGTTGAGCGGTTTCTGAAGAGGCAACACGCTTTTGTAACTTGGGCTATAATTTAGTTTCGTTCATTCCGCGTTATTATCTAAGTCCTTATCTAAGGTACGCGCTTTTGTCTTAATGATGACAATGAGTTCTCTTGTCTACCGACATAAACATAACCCTCCGATGGCAAAGGATTTGATAAAGAAAATGACATGGTTACTTACTAAGAAAGTGGTACAGTGTCTGAACTGCTGTGAAAGTGATAGGGGGAGATTGAAGCAAAACATATTAATAAAGTTAGTTTCACATAATAATAAGATTTTAAGTAATACACATTTTTAGTTACACAGAACATTTTCAGAAATTTGACAAAGTAATTTTATTTTATCTAAATGTTGATTGTGGCATTTTTTAACTTTTATTTATACATGCTAGGTTTTTCTACCAAAGATTACTATCTATAGGCACTTCTTGTGCATTGTTTGGAAATTAAGACACTGTTCAATATTTAAAATTCTTCAGGGTATTTAGTAGAGAAATTGATTTAATGCAAATACCTAAATTAGCAAACAATGAAAATCTCTTTATAACTAGTGTTCTTGAAAATTATTTTAAATTTAAAAATTTCTACACAGTTTTGTAAAAATTATTGTGGAATTTAGATTTATTATGTTAAGTATTATTTCATTCAGTGTTAACATGGAGTCTTTCAAGTAAAGGTCAATTCAATCATCCAAATAATGATGGATTAATTATACCAATTGATTCTACAAAATTTGTAAAAGTATTATATTTTCGGTTGAAGCCGTCTTTAAATTAAACAGGACGGTATATCGTCAGAATTGGCCCCTGGGTACAAGAAAAAACACTCAGTGGCCCCAAAAAAGTAAACATAGGGGCCGGCGTAGTCGAGGAGTTTTGGTTCCCAATTTAATATACAGTATCCACATAATGAATTACCGGACACTTAAGAGTGACCTTTATTTTCTTAGCAGACGAGGACCTATTGAATGGCTGCCAAGGTCCCCAGACCTGAAGCCGTTATATTTTTTTTGTAGGGATATCTCAACGATCTCAACAGTCCCTCCTGTTTCATAAATCATCCTAGTAACATCAATTCGAGTACTTATATAAATAAAGGGTAAATTAAGTAAGTAAGCGTAAAATCAGGTCGGCAAAAGGTATTAGCAACACAAGCGCCGGCTAGCTAGAGACGCCTAGGAGACGCCAGCTAAAATAAAATTAACAAAAAGTTTTGGAAATCTGGTAATCTCCAGCTGACTAGCTAGCAGGTTGAGGGCATAGTGAGTAGGAATGCGGAGTGGAGGCGGCCGACATAACGCATTTTGCATGCTGGATGCAAGTGTTCATTACTCCTTTAATCTAGACCCACTTCGCAATCAGATCAGTAGTGGAAAGTTGTGGAAGTTTTGGATTTCTACTATTGCAATTATCGTTAGGTGTACTAAAAGGACATAACACATAAAAACATAAAACATACCACATAAATTAGATAACCTCAAAATCCAAGGCAGGCAGTAAAACCAGATACTACTCTACGGTTCTAGCTTGGCACATGGCGGGGCAGAGAGAGGAGAAATTTCGCTAGTGTGAAACAGAATCGAACAAACTGCTTTACAGTGAAAGGGTTGGGTTTAAACTACTGCGCATCCAAACTCAAGTACCAAGAGAGAATCATAGACTAATACGTTCGCCACTTAATGCCGTACCCCACTACGCTGCTAAGCTCAAAGTCATTAGTTTCAAAGGTAAAAATGCTATGCTGATGTAATTGTAATGTGTCCGATAGTACTAGTTATTTTTAGATAACTGTTCCAAATTATTATAGCCATAGGGGTATATCGGACACAATTTCTTTTTGACAATGCTCATTATTTATTCCATATTCCATATTATTTCTTTATAACTATTGCATTAGTTTTCGATGTTCAAATTTCTATATTTTAATGCGCTCTAACAGATATGTTCGTATTAATTCATGAAGCTCAGGTCTTACCTACTTCCGTAAAAGCGAAATGACTCCTCTGAATCTCTAAGAAACTTATTTAAGCTTGGAAAGATTGTGCACTGTGTCAGAATTGTTTCAAAGTACATATCAAGGCTTAATTCAGCTCAGCTGTTCCAGGAAACATTATTTTAATGCTGTCATAATCGCTTGAGTGAAAAGTTTTATAATGTATTATATGATAATATTAAATAGTTAGGAAGATTATTCTAGAAATAAGGGCAAGAAAATTTTAGATCATTGTATTTTTTTGTCCTCATTCCTGGTTTTACATGATCTAAATAAGTATATCAATATGTATGTGCCCTGCGAGGGCATAATATTAAAACAAAAAAATTCTCTTTTTTATTTTTCCATCGAAATGCATGTAAAGGATATGCCTATTACAACACAAGGATGCTATGTGGGAAGATTGGAGCAGGTAAGAAAGTTATCTATAAAGTTTTTACCATATGAAAAATTATATTTATAATAAAAAAAAGAGTAAGATTATTTTTGTAACAATTCAGTACCTTTGATTTTTACGTGAGAGCCGACTATAAAAAAGGTGATTCTGGCGGACCCATTACAATAAACTGAATGCAGAAGCCACGCATCAATAGAAGGTGGATCAATGTTGACTGCCAGTCAAAACGTTAACTATTTATCGTATGCGTGCTACCAATGAGAAGCATTGCGTCCACTTGTGCAATATCTTGTTAATTTTATCGAAGTTCCGCCAAGGCAATAAAAATGCGATATAGCTGTTTTGCAAATTGTGACATATTTTGAATTTTGCTTTACCTATAATCACCAAACATCCATTTTGGTCTATATGATAAAAGACATCGAAAGAACTTTCTTCTCTTGATTGTGCAATTTGTTTTATTATTTACTGTACAAATGGGTGAAATACTTTAATTCTCATCAGTTTGGGACACTGTATTTTTATCAATTATATTAACTAAAGTAGATTGATTAAAATATTCATCATAATTTGTATTTAGTTAGTTTATCTCAGAAAAGAGAGAGAATGTTAACATTATATTCTTTTCCGTGGCCGTTTGCTACTGAAGAAGAAAACTACTGAAGTAAATTTATACCAATTTATTTATAATACATTCTTTCAAAAATGGAAATATTATTGACATGGAAACAGTAGTTTTAATGGTGATAGTAACCTGAGGCTCCAGATTGAGTTCCTTTAGCGCTAGCAGATGCTACTGCAAGTCCTGCGGCCGCAGCATTTGACTGGGCGATTTGAGCAGATTCAGCTGCCTTGTAAGCTGATGCTTCTGTTTCATGAAGATCACTTACTGCATTTTCAAGTTCTCCAAGAATGTGAGCTACACGTTGTTTTGCTTCTGCAACCATGGATTGTTGAGCAGCTGCAGCATTAGCTGCTACAGCAGCTGCTTGTTCAGCACCTTGAGCTCCAACTTGGGCAGCAGCTAAGGCTGCAGTTAAAGTGTTAAGTTGATTTTGAGATTGTTGAGAAGCTGCCTGGCCAGCTTGAGTTACTGCTTCAAGTTGTTGGTACAGTGAAATTTCACCTTGCAATTGATGTTGAGCTTCGATGGCCTGTCTCTTAAGATTTTGGACGATAGCTTGTTTACCAACAAGCGCAGCTTGAGCAGTTTGGGCAGCCTATTAAAATTTCAAATAGGTTATATTATAAAATAAAATTAGATACTGTATATGCATACACCACCTAGCCAATGAATTCTAAGACTAAATTTAAATATATTTGAGATTCTTAAGTATCATGAATTTAATTTACATTTGTATCCTAAAGCTGCAAATGGCAATGAGTTATTAAGTAACTGTAGAGAGTTGTGAGCTATAGAGAAGCAGACAAAGGGCTCTAATAAAAGTATTTGAAGGGAGTAATTACTACAGTATAGTTTATGGAGCGTTGTGTTGTTTTTATTGAATGAAAGAACCATTCATGTTTTTTGCACGTCATTTGTTGATGGAAATGCCAGTCATTTTACTATTTTTGCATAATGAACAGTAAATTAAATAACCAAACAAAGACAAAATAAATGACATTGGCTTGTATGTATTTGAGGTTTCGAAAACTATTTACTTATCATCCTACTTTTCCTACTTTTCCATTATGTTGAAAAATTTTCACCAAATCATCCAAAATTGCTGCCACGTTGAAATGAACTGCGCGACTCTTCTGATGAAAATATATTATGAATAAAAAATAGAGTAACAAAACAAGTACTACTCAGCGATACTCGTAGAAATGCGTGGTGGTTAATATTTCAATTATTTTCAATTTCTGTATTTCAATTTCAAGTATTTTATCAATATTTGTATGTCAAACTGTCTCATTATATAATCTTTTCCTTTTTAAGTTATACCTACTCATGTCAACCATAGAAATAAAGTATATAACGAGAAGAAAAGAGACAGTAAATATGTCAAAAACAAAAATACGACTACAATATCTATATTATAAAGTATTCACGTATGTCCATGATACTTATATGAAAATTCCCACCACCCTAATTTTGTTAATTTAATTATTACAAAAAAATTGGTAAATACAAAGGTTATAGAACTTTTTTATGTATATTTTGAAAATCCTATAAGAAAAACAATGGAAGCTCACACAAAATAGCTACAGTTATTAATTTTGTTTTTTAAATGGAACTATCTTTTTAAATATTTGAGCAGAACGCTCTCTTAGGAATACCATGGTATAGGGATTGATGGATCTATCTTTAACACTAAGGGAGATATGAAAGAAATTTTGTGTGAGTCCCAACCCTGTTATCTTTGTTATTTCTGAATTACTTCAAAAATGGTTTATAAAAAAAGTTATTAAAATAGCTTCAATTGTCTTGGTAACATGATTTTCAAAATATTCTGAAAAAGTCATTTTTATGTACTATTTTTTAATAGTCAAAAATAAAGTTAACGGTGGTTGGGACCCACAAAGTTTCCCTCATATCTCTCTTAGTATTAGAGAAAGACCCATTAACTCCTATATTACTGTGTTCGAGAGAAAGCGTTCTATTCAAAAACGTAAAAATATACATAGTGTCAGATTTAAAAAAATATAAATTAATGACTGTAGCCATTTTATATTTACTATTTCGTAATATTAAGAATAACAAAAAATTTTAGTGGTTATATTTCTTACAAAATCACCCTATATGGAATGGAAAATAATAAAAAATCAATCGTTTATAGAAATTAAAAATCTGTTGCCTCAGATTTCTTCTGTTTACAGTAAGACCACATTGTTAATATTAAGTATACAGTTATTGCAAACCTGTTAGCTGTATTTCTGGAGATTAGCAAAAAGCACTGCGGCCTTCAAATTTCATCTACCTTGTTTTTATAATTACTACCTATATGAATTACTAATAATTTTGGTAATTTTCATAGTATAAATGATCAATAATTTCATACACCGCAAAATAAGTTTATAATAAATATTGCAAATTTTCTAATTTAGATTTTAATTACAAAGAAAGCCACTATTATTTAAATACCTTGTCTTAATGACAAATTGAAAAAAAAATTCTTACCCCGAAAGCGGCACTAGCTAAACTACTCTTAACGCCAAATGCGGCTTGGCTACCAGCAGTCAGTTGGCTTTGAACCGCATTTCTGGCTTGAACGGCAGAGCTATGAGCAAGACTTGTTAATTCTGCACCATTGCTTTGTTTTCCTTCGTCAGAAGAAACATGTCCCTCAAACTCTCCACCGTACCCACTAGCTTCATAACCATGTCCACTTGCTACTACACTTCCAAAACTATGTGATGCTTGTGCTTGTTGTTCAGAGTCTACATTGTTCAACTGTTGTTTTGGAACACCGGCTAAGGTGAATCCCACTTAAAGAAAAAAACATGTTGTTTAATTTGAACTATACAGATGGATTCAAATTGGATTCCACCATGGGCATCTTTTTTATCTTACAAAATAAAAGATAGGTTTAAATTTGGCAAAATTGCAAAATTTTGAGCTCAATAATAAAAAACAAAAAATATTCAATATCTTTTACTGAGCCCTGGTAATTCGAAAAAAAAAACAAGAGCGGCCATAACTTTGTTATCTATAAGAATGTTTATCTGTAAAAATATTCTCATTTTACCTTTGTATTTTAGGTTTACCAGTCATTTCCTTTTTTTTGTCGATTAGTTAATAACCGCCTTAACTAAAAGCACAACTACTCTTAGTGGCCCAAAAAACCCCTATATACCAAATTTGGATCAAATAACGTAACGAAGACAGAAAATTTAAATAAAAAATTACTTTTGAGGACCCATAACGTTTTAAGAAAGCAAAATGGTATTAAGGTATGTTCGACTAAATCGATTTATTTTTACTTAAGGAATCTAATGTTACAGTTTGACACATTCCTTAATGGACACTCTATACAGTATGTCCGAGGGTTTTTGCTTTCGTAAAAAATACCATTCGCGTTGAGATACAGGCCGTTAAAAAAACACAAAAACTTAAAATTGCTTAAGAGTAAATAGCCTAATCTTTAATTTTGGAATAAAATGTTAAATAAAAAAGTTGTTTAAAATTTTATATCCAACCAAAATACAAAATTTCGATTGAATGTTATTATTTTTGTAAATTACAAGTTATAGCGTTTGTTTTTGTAATAAACCTTTCTATAATGTATCATTTCATTGTATTTTATTAATTTAGAATCTGATACTTCTATATAATTAGCTAAATAAAAAAGGTGATAAAAACTGACTAACGGTATTTACTAAAAAATTCTCTTACCTCACAATCATTCTAATTTTCAACTGACATTTTGAATTTTAACTGGCTGTAAAATTTTAAACAAATTTTGACATTTTGTTCCAAAATTAAGGTTAATTTACTTTTAAGCGAATTTCAAATTTTTATAATTTTAAGCACCCTGTATGAGAATTACAAAGTTTCTCAACGTAAATCGTATTTTTAAGGAAAGCAAAATCTTTCATGTTGAATAATTTTTTCTTGAAAAGTTGAATATTTTGCGATTTCACCTCTTGTAAAACCCCATCTGCGGTAATATATATATATATATATATATATATATATATATATATATATATATATATATATATATATATATATATATATATATATATATATATATATATATATATATATATATAAAAAATAAAACAATTCTTCACTTTAAAAACAAATCAATTTAATTTTTAGTTTATATGTACAGAGTGATTCTAAAAAAAACTACTCTTGGTGATATTTCATGAAAATAAATTTAGTTAACGTGTTCGAAGATGAGCTTAGGGCTCATCTTCGGATGATAAAGCTCTTTAAAAAGATCGCTGAATGATTATTATTTGTTGATAAATCCGAAACGGCTGTGTTCCAACTGATCACCACAGGATTTAAAATTAAATTTCTCAAAAATAGTGGGTTTATCTAGGAGAGTATTTTTTCACTTTTCAACGTAAATATATATTTTTTTATCCCTTCCATAAGAACTTTTGTGTCGAAGAAAATAAGACATAACCAAGATTATTACCAACGTCAAGAAATCACCCTGGACATCACAATTTTAGAGTAAAAATTTTTGTAAAAGGTACAGTTGGTACTTTACTACGACAGAATTTCGAATTTGTAACTTGCGACGTTTCGGATTTATCAACATAAAACCATTATTCAGGGTCTGTCTTTGAAAGATTTCATCTCTCTTAGGACTCATTTTCCAATATCCGTGTGAACATTTTTCGTGAAATATGACAAAGAATAAACAGTTTTATTCCCTGTTAAATTTCTTTAAGTTATTTTCACGTACAAAAACATTGTTTGATATTAACCCTTAGGTTACTATTATTAACAAATCGAAGTACTTACGGGCACAAACAGCGAATACGAAAATCCTGAACATTTTTACTAAAACAAAATAAATATATTAAGTAAACTTTAAATAATCTGCTTCTGTTCTACTCACGGTTATCACAGATTGGACGATGTTCTAAGGTTATGAAGCTAAAAACCACTGAATATTTTTTTTGTTGGATATAATTGTATTTATAGAACATTTTGCAGTAGATATTTATTTGGTGGGGCTTATTAAAATGTAATAATTAATTAAATATAATGGTAACAAGTGAATGGTTTGATTCATATGTAATAAAATATTAAATTAAAAGTGCAATCGGCGTAAAAGAATACAAGAAAATAAACAGTAGCGTACTTTAGTTCTGCCCGGTTTCAGTATTAGATTTTACTTGAGAATTCGGAATTTCCAGATGGAAAAAACAATAATTGGTTTAGTGTTTTTTTTATAAATAATTAAATTATAAAATAAGATAACGAAAATACTTAATTTAAAATTTAAATTTAAATTTGTTTCAATTTATAGTAGAAACTGGAAGTACCTATTTACTATCCACCAATCAGCTCCATTCATATTAGGATCTTTTTACTTTTTTATACCTAATATAAGTATAGTAATCGTGATTTTCTTCGACCTCGAGATTTTCATTGATATATACGTTTTGAACCCTCCTGAATCCTTTCTGCCTATTTTCCGAATGATGTCTGTCGATGCGTGTGTGTGTGTGGATGTGTGTGTGTGGATGTATGTGTGTATGTGTGTATCCGCGATAACTCAAAAAATACTAATGGGAGACTTCCCAAATTTGGCAGTTAAGATTGTCAACAACATTTTATTTATTTATCGGAGAAAGAAATTTCAGATATCATTTTCGAATATTATTGGCATATTTTCGTATGTAGCTACAAGTCTTTCCTAGGCATTGTAGCAGAAACAACTACGCATCTTCCTTTATTTGCAGTTTTTCATTACCTGACGCCCTGGGAACAGAAAATTATAATTTTTTTTTACTTTTTCTCTATTTAAGTTATAATAAACCATCCGTATATAAAGACAGTATATTAATATATTTTTTTAACTGACAATTTAATTTGTTTACTTAGACATTACATTTAAACATTTCAGCACCAGACAATAATTACTATCACATAATTTGTAAGTGATGTGATTTTTACTTTCTTATACCTAATATAAGGAATACTTCCTTATATTAATCATGATTTTTTTCGACCTTGAAATTTTGATTGATATATACGTTTTGAACCCTCCTGAATCCATTTTGACTATTTTCCGAATGATGTATCTCGGTGCGTGTGTGTGGATATGTGTGTGTATGTGTGTATCCGCGAAAACTCAAAAAATACTAATGGGAGACTTCCCAAATTTGGCAGTTAAGATCGTCAACAACATTTTAGTTGACACATTAAATTTGGTAAATGTGGTACCACCAAGAGAGATAATGAATGAAAGAAGAAAAAAGGTAAAATTTCGGGAAAAAAATTGAAAACTTTTATTGCATTTCTGGACGAATCTCGACGAATTATAATGAAAAAACAACTTTATGGAACAAAAATCTGTCTGCATGTCTGTAGTATCGCGATAGCAGCCACAGTTTTTGAGATAAAGCTTTCAAACTGGGTACACATGTTCTAAAGGCCAAAGACAATGATGAATTCGATGATGAGCAACATTGGTCAGCTGAAAGGAGGTCCACGGGACTCCAACTTTTTTTTATTTGCCTTTACAAAAAAATATATTCTTGATGAAAGATTATAAATCATGTCTACTATATCAAGCCAATAAAATATATTTTCCAAGTACTTAAATAAAGCTGATATAAGCTAAACTTTTTTAGACATTTGACCTCTAATTTAATTAAAAAAATGTCAATGTCAATAAGAAGAAATTATTAAAATATATGACATGAATCAACTTTATAACATTAATAGACTTTTGAAACAGAGAAAGTTTGAAAAGAGTAATTAATTAATGAACTATTGCATGGAGATTTTCGTAGTACCTTCTCATACACAGGAGCCATAATACCTGGTGAAAAAATAAAACGTGCACTTTTTGTCAAATTCCTTTCTATCTAATACAATTTCCGGGATAGTATCTGTGCACACCTTTGGTGGTTGGCAATTTGAAAGGGAATGTTTTCCCTCAGAAACTTTTGGGATTTTTTTTCAATATCTTAACTGTTTTAAGAAAAAATTATTTTCTCTTGATAAATATTAATTTTTAAAAAAGTTTTATACTTTTAAAAAAAAATTAATTTCCTTACTTTTAATTTTGTTAAGTGATATATTCTTACTTTTCAGGCTCTCTATATACACGAAATTTGATATTGCTACTTTTATCAACAATAAAACTTGTTGAGACACCAATACCAATAATATAAAAGTTTCTCATATGCTGCGAACTTTTTTCCTTGCCAGAGTATATCTGGCCGCTTAATCATTAGCCTTGTATACACAAATAGATAGCTAATGGTCCACTCAAACATCTCTCCTTGAAAGATTGAGCAAAAAAATGGTTTAATGCTGATATTGAGTTTAAATTTTTTCAAAATTGGTATTTTTCAGGAATTTGACAAAAATGCACGTTCTACTTTTTTTACCCTGTATTATTGATCCTGTGCATGGGAAGGTATATAAGGAAAATTTATGTGGAATATTCTATAAATTACCTTTTCCAAGTCTTTATCTCTTTAAAAATCCGTTAAGCAGTTACGAGATTTTAAAACTAAAGTAAAATTTCTCCGTTCACGTTTCAATTGACGCTCAGTTTATTACATTTAAAATTATCATAAAAAATATATATGTTCTCAAAATGCCTATATTTTTGTAACGCACATCATTTCTGGTATTTCTTATTAGGTATTTTTTCAATATTTGTGTTTGGTAAGTGCCTCCCTCTTAGGGAATTCTTGGATCCGCCCCTACTGTTTGTGATTAAATTTTGTTGTCTGCTTCAAATAATAAAATCTTTTTTGTATTTTAATATTTTCATTATAATATTTTCAGATTTTTAGGTAACGGAAATTATTGCAATGCCACAATATTGTTTAGTTTATTATTTATTCGTATATCCAATATATGACTGACGTAACAAAATATACTTATTTTTGCAGCCAGCTGTGTTAAATGTCTCTGAATATTTATTTTATACAGAAATATTTTTATATAGTTCCTGATGTCAATATACCCAACATACATATTTTTGGAAAACTTGATTTTTTTACGATATTTTGAAGTCAAAGTCAACTATGATTCCCATTTTAAATAAGAAAGTTGGACTTGATATCTTAAAATTTAGTAGTGATATCTTTTTTTGAAATATGTATCTTATTCTGTATTGAAAAGTTCTTAGAAAATGATTTTACCAAAACTGGGAATTGAATACGAATAACTCGAATATTCGAATATTCTATTACAATCAAATAATCGAATCTATTTGAATATTCGAATATATTTGAATATAGTCTAATAATTGAATATTCATATAATCAAATATGTTCAAATCATCACATAGGTATGTATCCAAAGTAGGTAGTTGATAGGTACTAAGTACGTACATCCTCAGAAAGGGTTCTCTCTAAGACAGGTAACATTGTCAATGCTAAGCGTTTCATCCTTAAACTAAATAACGTGAAAAAATTTGTTCTGACCAGTAACTTATCCAACCTCTGATTTTGAAGGGCTTTTTTGGAATCGTTTTTGTTTATAAAATAACGTACTTTATAGTAGTTTTAATTGTAATTGTAATTTATTTAGTTTGTTTATGTAGTTCACGTATTACTTATAAATCATTTTCTATATGACCAATAATTCCCGCAAGTTTTCTTGTGAATTTTTTTGTTCAAATTCTAAAACTGCATTAATTTATAATAACCCTAATAAAAAAATACACTAAAAAAGTAAACACTAATACGTATCAAAATATTCATACCTATCCCTATTTGAATAATCGAATCAATTTAATAGTAATATAATAATATTCAAATATTCGGATCAATCGAATAGTTAGAATATTCGAATAGTTCGATAATCGATTAATTCGAATAGTTCGAATATTCGATTCTTTCGAATATTCCGATAGTTCGATTGTTCAATTCATTCAAATATCCTAATAATTCGAAAATTCGAATACTCTATCGAACGAATATTCGAATACTAAAATTTGGAAAATTCTCAGCATTAGGTTTTACTGCTTGAAAAAATATTCACAAATAAAAAAAGTTATAACACTTCTTCTGAATCTGCCAAATGCCAGTTTTCGCCGATATCTCGAAAATAGTTAGAGATATCGAAATGCAATTTTCACCAATCGACGATTGACGAAAATCTGTTCTGGTCGGTTTTTCCCTAACTGGTCTAGAAGTAGGAACTGTATATATTTAGTTACTCGAAAATGTCCAAACAGAATAAAACTAGATGTGAGAGACTATTAAAATAAAATATAGAAAAATAAAAAACAGTGTTTTGAAGTTATTTTATTAGAAAATGAATTTTCACAAAGCAACGTCACTTTTAATCAACTTTTTCAAATGCGGTATATGGCGAGGAGAATTATTTAACTGAATTGGGTTTTTATTGACCCTGTCATTTCACAGAAAGAATAAAGCATAAAAAAGGACATATGTAAAAGACATATCGGTGCTTTGATCTTTTATGGATTCAGGCTGTAATTTCAAAAAGGACTGACCTAGAGGACCTTTCCGGCTTGCAAATGGATCTTTAATAGGGGTACATAGAAATCCAAAGTACTCGATGAAAGGTTCGAAATGCAGCTCTTATTTATTTGTTCCGTTATTTTTAGATCCATCTTCTGCTTTCTTAAGCAAACGGACTTTTATAAATTCCAATAGTATAAAAACCAAGAAATTTCATTGCGAGGAACTGTGCAGTTTTATTAAATCTTTTCTTAGTATTCATATTCCAAACGTGGAAATTCAGATAATGCATCCACTAGTGGACTAGAATAAATATAGTTTAAAAAAACTAAAAAACACGCTTTTAAAGCACATCAAACTAAAAAGTGAAAAATAATTATTAATATAAACTGAAAACAATAATGAACGAAAAATACTAGTATTATTGTAAAAAAAGCGTGGGTTGCTCGATATACGAAAAATATGGCACAAAGCGCCCCACGCTTTTTTTCACAATAATACTAGTATTTTTCGTTCATTATTGTTTTCAGTTTATATTAATAATTATGTTTCCCTTTTTTAGTTCGATGTGCTTTAAAAGCGTGTTTTTTAGTTTTTTTAAACTATATTTATTTTTCACTTTTTTAGTTTGATGTGCTATGAAAGCGTGTTTTGTAGTTTTTTTTAAACTATATTTATATTGCTTATTGATGCTGATATTATAACATATTACGATCCAACAGATATTTCTGAAAAAAAAAATATTTTTTTATTTCAGCCATGGGATTTGAACTCACGCCCGAGGAGTCCGTCGTTTCGCGTCGACTAAGACTTGCCCGCTCGGCCAACGACCGAACTGAGAATCACGGAATATACTTACAATATTAAGCCTCTTGCTCTCACGCAGAGGATACGTGAGGAAAGGACTGGCGATCCTGATCAGGATAATGATATAAACTTATCAAATTATTGTATTGTTACCGGTTCTTCGTAAGTGTACAAAGTTTCCATTAAATCTGTCCGTTTAAAGTGGGTCAAAATCGAGTCCAAAGAGTCGGTTACAAACAAACAAACTAACAAACAATCATACAAGTGAAGCTAATATAAAAGTGTGTTAATAAAAATTACTGATTGCACCTTCTCGAGGTCAGTTATCATTATTAGATATCGATGCCAGTATACATGGTCTGCCACTTAAAACCCGGGCTGTTAACTTTTTTAATTTAAAGTGATATCGTAACGTGCTTGGTATCAAGTGGTTGGTAAATCAAAACTATTTTCCAGGGACTACCAAACATAGAAAATTGGTTTTAACATATTTAAATATAACATTTAATTATCTTCCATGTATGTACAACATTCAGTGAAGAACTTTTGCAAAAATTTTGAAAAATTTCCAAGTCGCATATTCTAATTAATTTGTGTTGTTTTATGTAATTATTATTAGTTGGAAAAAGTTTGTTTGGTGAGGTTCCTTATTTTGATAAAGACTACTTCATTAACTTGTCGACGGATATATGCACCTACAAACATACACAATACACAGGCACATTGCATATACATACGTGTGTCCATAAAGTATGGAATAAATTTATTATTTCTTAAACCAAAACGTCGATTTTTAATTTCAATTGCGCACCGTACCCTCTATATTTTTTTGGTTATGACGTCATCACTGTTTCCGCTATGACGTCATCGAAATGTTTTTAATGGAACCTGTACATTTCTCCATTTTTGGATGCTGAAACAACTGATTCCAAATATGTATAACACTAATAAATTGATAAGTTGAAAGATGCGGTCATTTTGAATATAAGAATATACTAATTTTTCATGTTTTGTTTGAACAAATAATAGTCACTAGAACTAAGGATTAGTTAATAATAAAAACAATTAATAATAAATGTTCGAATTGTACTGTAGCTGTAGCTGACAGTATCCTAAACGATAAATAAAGTGTTGCTGAACCTTGTTAATAATTTCCTGAGAAATGTTGTTTATTTCTGTTCTAATTCTCCCTTTTAATTCAACAATGTTTTCCTGTTTGGTTTTATAAACTAAGTTTTTTAGATGGCCCCACAGAAAATAATCTAATGGATTGAGGTCCGGTGACCTTGGTGGCCATTCGATGGGTCCATGTCTACCAATCCACCTGTTCAGAAATATTTGGTCAAGATACCTTCGAACGTCTCCTGCATAATAGGAAGGAGCACCATTCTGTTGATATCACAGGCCTTCGTCATCATTTTCAGGATTAATTTTACTGGGGAATAAATTGTAGATATGCCGTTCCGTTTACAGTTCCATTGAAAATAGGGTCCAATGATTCTATTTAATACAATTTCCGCCCACACATTTACATTTTGTGGATACTGTGTGTGCTGTTCTCGCATCCCTCGAAGGTTTTCCCTTGCCCAGTATCTATCACTTCAGCATTTAATTTGAAAGTGCATTCATCGGAGAAAATAGTATTTTTTTATCAGAAGAGGATCACCATTGCACATATTCATCATTGTTTTACAAAATTGTATCCTCTGATCGGGATCATCATCACTTAGTTCTTGCACATGCTGAATCTTAAAGGGATACCATTTTTTAAATTTTAATACTGTATGTACTGACGTTTTAGTAACATCATAATTGCGACTAACCTGGCGAACGCTGGTATGTGAATTTTCTTCAACAGCCAGTAAAATATTTAATTTTGTATCCTCCTCAACACCTGGATGACCTGTTTTGGGTAAATCTTCCACCGTACTCTGTAATTTTTTTTTTCAATTCTACTCACTGCCGATTGAGTTATGGGTCGTTCTGGATATTTTGTTTTAATAAATTACATATTTTTTGTTGAGTTCACATCCGATCACCAAACCCAATCATCGTAAGAATTTCAATTCTCTGCTTTACAGATACACTCATCTTCTGGAGTGGGTTGGAACCTTTGATGTGAAGATAACACTGACGTAGTTTTCCACGAGATATCAAGACACTATATACTACACTCGACGCATGTTGCACCAACCAAGTTGGCATCATCTGGAGATGATTAAAACTGTTTTAATTATCTCCAGATGATGCTAACTTGGTTGGCGAAACACGCTTCGAGTCCACTCATGTTGTAAATTAAAAAAAATTGCCAACAATTATTGAGAAACCAGTATTGGGCAATAGGGTAAAGTATTATAAAGTGATTCACTGTTAAAGACGATAATGATAAAACAAAAAACCAACAAAAACTAGCCTACCTCAAAAATTAATAATAAACGTGTTTATTTTACTTTTCTACTTGTTTTTTTTTTTAAATGGCCGTATCTTCCAACTTATCAATTTTAGACACTAAGTGTGATACATGTTTGGAATAAGCTGTTGAAGCAAAATTCAAAAATGGAGAAATATATAGGGTATTCTATTTAAAAAATATATCGATGACGTCATAACGGAAACAGTGAGGATGTTATAACTAAAAAAATATAGGATAAGTTGGGCATTGAAATTAAAAATCGACGTATCCGAGGATTTTTTCTAAATATTTTTGTTTTAAGAAATAATGAATTTATTCCATACTTTACGAACACACGCATGACTATGTTGGTAATGATACGAATGAGATTCTTTATTAATTCTAACGTATACAAAACACACTATAAAGTACAAAAAAGTCTCAGATAAAAGGGAAACATTTTTGTTTAATATGTAATTATTATTTACTAGATGTTTATCTGCCATTGATCTAACAAATATAACATAGTTAATGCTAATTGTGCCAGTGCCACAATTGCACAGACTCAAAAAGTATATTAGTATCGTTAGTGGCCCATTATTCTCACATTCTTTTCAGCCTTATAACACATCTCTGTCATGAAGAGGAACGTTGTGAATTGTTAAAGTGAAAAAATTTGTTATTTTTGTGCTCTTGTATTGCTGAATTCTATTAATTCACAGCAGCCAAAAACTATGGTATAATTTACGAATATTAAAAAAAGATAAATGTTTCTGATTTATGGCCCATGTGGTAGGTTAGGTTAGGTTTGTTGTGAGTGGGTCTCAGTAGACCCTCCACTGCGGCCATCAGCAGGCCTATTGTGACTCACGCCTAATTATATTTCGCCCAATAAGTTCAATCTCTTAATGAAACTGAAAACTTCATTGGGTGAGAATGTGTCCAGATCCTCTGGCAGCAGTTGCTCTTTGCCAAATATTGAGAATCGGATCCTCTCCACAGCGGGACAGGTGCATAAGATGTGGTCTGCCTTCTCATCATCCTCCAGGCATAAGCGGCACTCGGCGTTTTCCGCTAGGCCGAGTTCATGCACATGATAGTTTAGTCGGCAGTGCCCGGTATATAGGCCTGTTAGAGTTTTCAGGTTTACCCTGTTTAACTGTAAAAGTTTCTTAGCTCTTGATTTCAAAGGGTATTTTATAAACGCCTTCGAATGAACTAATCCTGCTAACTCTTGCCAATACTGGAGAGTTTTCCAGCCTAGGTTGAGATAGCCATCTTGGCAGTACTTGAGGATATGCCAAGTATTGGTTCTGGTCCAATGAATCTTGACCCCGCTCCTTCTTTGGTTAAGGAGTCCGCTATTTCGTTACCTTCCATACCAGAGTGGCCGGGTATCCAGACCAGAGTCACTTTGTTGTCTTTGCTCAAATGATTTAGAGCTTTTTGACAATTCCATACCGTTTTGGAGTTACACCGGTAGGAGCCAAGAGCTTTTATAGCTGCTTGGCTATCTGAGAAAATTTTTTTTGATTTGCGTGTAAGATGCATATATTCCAGCCTTCGTACACACAGTTCAATGGCATGAAGCTCAGCCTGAAAAACAGTTGCATGAGTATCTAGGCTTGAGATTATCCTCACCCTTGGTCCGTAGCTATGTACTCCGGCTCCTGTTCCCTCGGGAGTTTTGAAGCCGCCTGTAAACCAGCAACTATCTGCCTTCAGTAGGTCGGCTTTATTCCGATCCCACACATCTCTTTCTGGAGAAAGCATGTTGAAGGTCAGCTCGTAGTTGTCATCCAGCAACCTGTTCCGCTCCACGATACTAGTCTGCAGCATATTAATGGCCGCTTGTTGCAGTCTGTAGGTTGCCCACCTGGCCTCTCTCTCCAGATATATATGAAGACGGGGTAAATCCAGGAGGATTTCCAATGCAGCTGACGGTGTGGTGCTAATTGCTCCCGTTACGGTCATGCATGCTAATCTCTGCAGTCCAGAGAGTTTGGATTTGGCCGTCCGTTGTGATCCTTTCGGCCACCAAACAATGGATCCGTATGTTATCATTGGTCTGATGACCATGATATAGATCCAGTAAATTTGTTGGGGACCCATGCCCCAGGATTTGCCACAAATACGACGGCATGTCCATAAGGATAGCTTTGCTTTGTGGATTACCTTTTCCAGATGGGAGTTCCAATTAAGTAATCTATCCAGAGTTATTCCTAGATATTTCACCTCCTCCGCAAATGGAATAGTTTCACCCATTAAGGTGAGAGGTCTTAAGTCCTCCAGCTTCCTTTTCCGGGTGAATGGTACTAATACTGTTTTTTAAGGGTTTACAGACATCTGTTCCCTGTCACACCAGTTACTCACTGCATCCAGTGTCTCTTGAAGGGTATTCGATATTACTCCTTCAGAGTTTCCTCTAGCTCGTATGACTAGATCATCTGCATATGCTAGAACCTCAACCTCCCACAGTGTGAGAATAGCCAGTAGGTCGTCCACAAGAAGTGACCACAAAAGGGGAGAGAGAACCCCACCATGCGGACATTCTCTTGTGGCTCTAAACCTAACTGTCTTAAAGAGGAGTCGAACTTCTTTTCTCATTTTATCCAAATTATTGTTCCACCAAGACGTGCCTCTATTGTCCTTTTTTATCTTCAGTGTACAGTTTTCATTATATGCTAAGACAATTGCGTTGCGGATCAGTTTCGCCGCAATATCAGTCTCATCACGATTCCTGATTGTGGTGATAGCAGATTGATGGTGAAACTGGAGGGTATGTTTGTAACCTTCGCAGTCCGTGCACATCGGATCCCGATATGTCACCATAGGTCTTGGACCAACTTCTATGTTGAATATAATATGTTTATGATCTGAACACGAGGGTTCAGAAGATATTTTCCAATCGGATATCTTGTTGCTTAAGTAGTTTGAGCTGATTGTGATATCTAATATCTCCTTCCTATTTCTGGTGACAAAGGTTGGTTCGGAACCAATGTTATTCACAGTTAGTCCTTCACCTAATAAATATTCAAAAAGTGACTTACCTCTTTGGTTAATGTTCATGCTTCCCCACGCTGTATGGTGGGAATTCGCGTCACATCCAATAACCAGGTGGATATTGTTCCTTTTGCTGTAGGCGATTAAATCCCGCACTGCAGCTGGAGGAGGTTGGTCTGCAATTCTATCACCCGGGAAGTAGGCTGAGCAGACGATTATTTCCGTCTTGCTTCCTGCTTCCGAGATCGATACCTGGACGGCTACAACGTCCTGGGTGCAGTAACCTGTAAGTACAAAAAGGTTAATATTATTTCTGATCAAGATACATGCTCTGGGTTTTTCATCAGAGCCGATTTCTATTACCTTACCAGAAGTATTTCCCAGGCCGCTTACTCGGCCTGTGTTACTTGTCCAGGATTTCTGGAGGAGAGCGATGTCGATTTGCTCTTCCTTAACTCTTTTGCCGAAGACATATGTGGCCGCCCTGGCTTTTTGTAGATTTGCCTGTAAACATCTGATGTAAGATGTTCCCAATTCTCTAGTCTTTGAAGATGGGGACTTTAACAGCTCCCGCTTCTGGTCCGATGATATTGGGTCATCTGATGGAGTAGGATTGATCCCAATCCCCATCAGTTTTCCAGTTTCCTGGCTGTCAGTGGCAGTAGTACCTTCCGCAGCCTGACGTCCCATTGTGTGTACTGAGCAGCCGCTGGCTAATGGTCGGGTAGAGCCCGCTCTCTCACTCACTTCCCCGACCGGAACTGGGGTATCCCTCCCCTGTTCTGTAAAGTTTGCCTTACTTTTCTGCATTGAAAATTTCTGGCTACTGTCCTGTGCCCGCGCCACTGGGCACCAGGTAACTTTCTTTGTTGAAGAGGGTATTTCCCTCTGTGCAAGCCTGTTGGTCCACGGGTGTTCTTTTATTTCACACCTACCCGTCGGCACCGAGGTACCGCTGAGGGCATTCCCCTATCCGCCACCTGGGGACGCGCCCGGTAGGGGTTGCAGGCGTCCCCTTCGGGGGCCAATGTGGTAAAAAATTCACGCTTAGTATGTAGGGTGTAAGCAGGAAGATTTCTTAATGGACGATGCCCGGATCGTAAAGGTTTTAGAAACCTACCACACTATTTAAGTGATTTTTTAACCTTTAGGAGCCTGCACAAAGTCTAAAATAATAAAGCAGAAACATAACATTAATACAAATTCTTCTGTACGTCTGTGCGAAGAATACTGCGTAGAAATAAATTCGACGAATATAGGAACAATACTGAAGAACTGTGACGATCACAATCACATGCTAAATTTTATTATATGAATGACTTTGTGCGGAGATAACAAATAACATCATAAGAGCGCTCCGGAGTCACCAGGCAATCCACCATACACCTAACCCAGTTTTTGTCCATAAATCTTGGAAATATAAATTTATGCAAAAACGACAGAACTTCCTACATTTTACAACTTCATTGCCATGTGGACAGATTATTTTAAAATCAATATTACATTTTATAAGACCGTCATTTTGTATTTGGCTGGAAATGAGGAAATGAGGAAATCCATAAGTTATAGCACAGAAAAGTAATTTCAGAAGAAAAAAACAAAGTTTAATTATAATTATTTTTTATTTCTGCATAGAAATAATATAAACCTTATTAGTTTCGGCTAGTAGTCATGATCAGAGGAACATTAAATAAAAATAGATTTAACATTTTTATTTTAAAAGAGGAATAAAAAAAGTTAGCTGATATTTTAGTAGACAAAATAAATTTTGTCGATAAGTTAATTAATGATATTTGTTTTGTAATAATGAAGACAGGAAGATGAAAATATTATAAATTAAAAAAAAAAATGTGAAAGTTTATTAAAACTAGCTTGTGCAAGGGCGGATTCAGGAATTCTCTAAGGGGGGACACTTGATACAAATATTGAAAATTACTTAATAAGAAATGAGAATATTTATTTTTTTTATGGTACGTTCTATGTATTGAAGCAGTATTAAAAGTACCCATGGTAATGTTGTACAGGGTGGGCAAATTTCGATGTTTGTATAGGGTAACCCAGTAATTGTAAGAGATACAAAAAATGGAAGGCACATTCTAGATCTCTTTTTTTTTTTAACAAATTCACTGGCGAAAACAAAAATTTGCTACCGTCTTTTGTTTTCGAGTTATACACAAAAGTTCGGTTTTTCGACTTTTAGACATAAGTATGTCAATATCTTGACCGAAATATATTTCAATCGCTATCCAGAAAGAAGACAACCCGATAAAGCTACTTTTAAGAGGTTAACAGAAAATATCCTTAAATGCGAGTCCTTCAACAAGCCAAGACCATTACAATATTGAAGATGCTGAAAAAACTTCTATAACGGTAATTGGAATTGCAAATCCATCAATTTTAAGTCGTCAAATTGAAGCCCACATATGATATATAGTTTGAAAGAGAAAAAAATTTCCTTTTTAACTAAACCATAACCAACTATGATTTCCATTTAAAAATATACAACTTATGCCATAACTCCAAATTGCAAGCTTTTTTTTCCATGCTACTGTATTATGCTGAAAAAGTGCCTGAAGAATGTAAAAGTTGCTTTTTCATAACTTTACAGACAACCAAGATATTGACATGTGTCTAAAAGTTGAAAAATCGAACTTTTTTTTATAATTCGAAAACAAAAGACGATAGCAAATTTTTGTTTTCACCAATATTTGTCTCAAAAAAAAGAGAGATTGAGAATCTTCCATTTTTATGTATGTATGTCTCTTATAGTTACCGAGTTACCCTATAAAAACACCGAAATTTGCCCACCCTGTACATTTGAGAATGTCTGATTTTTGATTTTTTTTCCTGACATACTCATATTTGTCTGCTGGAAACAAATTTCGAGAAGAAGTTCCCGCCCGGCTATACTTTTCGAGATGTTGGGGATTAAAGTGCAAACATATCACATTTTTTCATTGACTATCGCAGTATTCACAAATTGTTTAGTTTATTTTATTAATATCCATAAGGATTCTTTGAATGCTTTTAAACACTTCAACACATTTACATTAATAATATTTGCCTGCTATCTTCGTTGAAAACTATACCAACATATAACCTATCTCTACATAAATCTGTTAATGTGAACAAACAAGCAAGCTATGAAATCTAAAACTCTTGATCGAATTGCAATAACTTTGGACAGTGGGTGATACTAGAGTAGCTAATTAGATATTCAGGTTTTACTGAAATAATTTATGGCCCGTATGCACTATGAGGATGAAGGCCGTAAAATCTACCGGTTGGTATGTTCGAGTTTACGCAAAAGAATGAATATGCTGTTTTTACGGTCTGTACCCCCAACGAAAATACTTCTTTTTTGTCCAAGGTATCAAACATGACGGTAAAAATTCCTTGGTTCAGTTGATAACTTGCCGCATATGGCAGGCAAATAATTATTAAAGTGAATGTGTTGAAATATTTCTTAAATATAGCGATAGCGTATAGTAGTGTACACACTCCGTCATTGAAGTTAATTTTAAGTGGTTTTAAGTCAAAATAAAATTACGATTTCTTGTATATTATATACATTGAGATCTGGTGTTTGTACTAGCCAAATTTATTGTTGGAAATATTGTGTAATTTCTTCGTAATTTGAATTTGAATAATATTTGTCAAATGTACTGTAATTAAATGGAAGAGTCGATTTGCAGTTTTTGTGATCAAGCGATAGCACGCCGTGCAAAAACGGTTACTTGTGATGGGTTTTGTGGTAAACTTTATCATGCCGAGTGTTCTAATTTATCAGCTGATGTCTTGAAAATTTTAAATAAAATATCTGGTTTATCCTGGAAATGTCCCTCTTGCTCCAATGTTGCGAAGTCTAATGAAGAACAATTTAAAGCCATCCTGAAGGAGGTTGATGAAATGTTTAACTTCATGAAAAACGATTTTATGAAATGGGCTGACAAAAAAATTCGATGAATTAAATAAAAATAATAATAATAAACCGGATACTCCTAAGTTGTATTCTGCTGTTGTCGAATCGAAATCAGCCGTATTAGTAAAACCTAAAAATCAGCAACAAAAGAATTATGTAACCAAGGCTGAGGTTCTTCAACATATCAACCCCGTTGTTTCTGATATTGAAATATCAGGCGTAAAAAATATTAAAAATGGAGGTATTCTCATTGGTTGTCACGACGATGCAGGAGTTTCTAAATTTAAACAATTAGCTAATCAAAAATTGGGCGATAAATACGAAATCAAGGATGTGTCTAATTTTAATCCAAGAATTAGGCTTGTTGGCATGACCGCTGAATTTAGTGCTGAAGATATTGTGAATTTTGTGAAATTTCAAAACAAGTCCGTTATGAGTGATAAGTTTGAGTGCAAAGTTTTGAATATATCATCCATAAAAAAGAATAAAAATATATATCAGGCTGTTCTGCAGATAGATGTAGATTCCTATAATAAAATAATGTCAACTGGAAAGGGTAAGTTGTTTGTGGGGTATAATCTCTGTGATGTGTATGATTCGATTGAAATTAAAAGATGCTTTAATTGTAGTGGTTTTCACCATTTTTCCAAGAATTGTACTAGTGATATTTGCTGTCCTCGATGCTCTGATAATCATTTGGTGAAAGATTGTAAAGCTTCCAATTTGAAATGTATTAACTGTATTAAATATAACGAGGAAAACAACACCAATATCTGCATCAATCATGCAGCATGGAACTCTAATGAGTGTTTTGTGTATAAGCAGAAGATAACTGAATTTAAATCAAACTTGCAATTTGCTAATTAGCAACTACCATGTTACCAAGATGACACTGTAATTAATAATACTCAGATTCAAATTTCTAATCAGACTTTAGCTATTCCCACTTTAGATATGTATTATCAGAATGTTCGAGGACTGAATACCAAAACACTTGATCTTTACAACGCGATATACACCTGTCAATATGACATTATAGCCCTTAGTGAAACTTGGCTTCAGCCTCATGTTTTAAATTCTGAACTTATTAGTGGTGATTACTCTGTTGTAAGGGATGATAGAAACATTTTACATACTCAGGTCAAAAGAGGCGGAGGTGTCTTACTAGCTACGAATAAAGCAATTAAACTGAGTGAAATTAATTTAGACTTTGTTCACGATACCGTCCCCTGTATAGATATAGTGGGCGCTAAACTGAAATCAAATTTCAATACTTTTTTTGTTTTTGTGATTTATATTCCACCTGGTTCGAATATAACCATTTACAATCAATTATTTGAATGCCTTGAAACTCTGGAATATATTTGTGAAGGTAAAATATTTTTTATCGGAGATTTCAATATCCCCGAGTATCATGAATGCTGCTTACGTAACATTTTTACTGATCTAACACTGTTATTAAATTCTTTCTCTAATTTTTATGAATTGAACCAACGCAATTGCACAGTTAACATAAATAACAGGTTACTGGATCTGGTGTTGTCTAATCAAGACTGCGCAGTAGCTAAATCTCAAGACGTACTACTCCCTGAGGATCCTCATCATCCTGCACTTACCATAGGTATATCTTTAGATGATTCTGAGGTAAATAATGCATTTCCTTTAAATAATACTGAAACTTTTAATTTTCGTAAAGCGGACTATTTAGGCTTATATAATCATCTAAATTTACTTGATTGGGGCTGTGTATCTGAAATTCAGGATTGTAATTTAGCGTGTGAGTTGTTCTATAAGCAACTTATTTATGTTTTTGAACTATATGTCCCTAAATCTGTATCACGCCCTAGAAAGTATCCACCCTGGTATACAAAAAATATTATCTTGGATATCAAGAAAAAAGCAATCCTCTGGAGAGATTATAAAAAACATAATAATGCCAATTCTTATCATGATTTTAAACAGCTAAGAGCAAAAATAAAAAATGATGTTAATAATTCTTATAGAAATTATCTTAATGGGTTACAAAATAAAATTAAATCGAATACTAAACAATTCTGGAGCTATGTAAACTCCAAAAGAAATAGTGGTTCTATACCAGATTACGTAACATATAATGACCTTGAATATAGTAATCCTTCAGATATTGTGAACGCTTTTGCTTCATTTTTTAAAACTGCGTATACCTCGAATAATTCTAACGTTAACTTACATAATGCACTTAGTTCAACAAATTGCCTGCATATAAATGTGTTCAGTGAAAAAAATGTGTTGGACGCCTTATTAAGGCTGAAGCCTAAATTCACTAAGGGTCCTGATGATATACCAGCGTTCATTATTAGAGATTGTGCCTACGCATTTGTCTACCCTCTGATGGTCATTTTTAATTTATCATTAAAATCTGGGGCATTTCCAGATTGTTGGAAATTATCTAGAGTGTGTCCAATTTTCAAAAAAAGGAGATAAGATTAACGTTGAGAATTATCGCCCTATTACAATAATTTGCAATTTCGCTAAAGTTTTCGAAATCACATTATATGACGGAATCTATAACAATATACGAGGGCAGATCAGTAGTTTTCAGCATGGCTTTGTAAAGAGTCGCTCAACAATTACAAATTTATTTTCTGTCACTCAATATATATCCGAGGCAATTGATTCAGGCAAACAAGTTGACGTTATATACACAGATTTTTCTAAAGCCTTTGACAGACTTGACCATGGTATTCTTCTTCATAAGTTAAATGCATTCGGCTTTTCGGACTTGTTGACGTCTCTATTATCCTCATATCTAACTGACAGGAATCAATATGTAGAATATCGTGGTTTTAAGTCTGATCAATTTTTAGTTACATCTGGAGTGCCCCAAGGTTCAATATTGGGACCTTTATTATTTATATTGTTCATAAACGATATAGTTGACCGTGTTGATGTTAACTGTTTGCTATATGCTGATGACATGAAATTATTTTGCACTACTGATACCGACGAGGATTGTGAGCTGCTCCAAAGAAATCTAAATAATGTTAATGATTGGTGCCTTCTAAATAACTTGCCTTTAAATATTACCAAGTGCAATGTCTTATCCTTCAGTAAAAAGAACCAACCATTAATATTCAATTATCAATTGAACGGTACTGTCTTAAACAGATCAGATGAGTTTACTGACCTGGGAGTACTTTTTGATTCGAAAATGAATTTCAATAAACATATAGAAAATATTGTTCTGTCTGCTTATAAAAGTTTGGGTTTCATAATTAGAAATTCAAGTGGTTTTGATGACATTCAGCTGTTAAACCTTCTGTATACAGCATTTGTTAAATCCAAACTTGAATACGCCTCACTTATTTGGAATCCCGGCTATAACAAATATTGTAATAGTATTGAGAATATTCAACGTCGTTATCTAAAATTCGTGTCATTTAAAATTGATAATGTATATCCTGTTATTGGCATTGAACATGGTCAGTTGTTAAATAGGTTCTCCTTTCTTAGCTTACTCGACCGCAGGAAACTCTGTTCTCTTTTGTTTTTACACAAACTAATTCACAATCTAGTTGACTGCCCAAATATCTTAAATATGTTGAATTTCCATGCCCCTGCATTTGAAACACGTCATCAGAGAACATTTTATCTACCTACCGCACGAACAAACGTACTTAAGTTCTCGCCTTTGTACTTTATGTGCGAGACTTATATGTCCATTGAGGATCAGCTTGATATATTTGATTGCAGTATTGCAAAAATAAAATGTATATTCACTTAGTCATTTTAATGTATTTTTTAACTGTTCTTAATGTATTTTTTTTTTATATTCCATTTTTTATATATATTTTATGTATGTTATGTAAATAATGTGTATTTTCCCACCCCGTAATTGGTTTTTACTGTGGGGTGGTGTAACTAAATAAATAAATAAATAAATAAATAAAACTATTCAAAAAATCTCTATTTCCTTATGGATATTAATAAACTAAAATATCTTATGTGGCAAACACAAACCATTCTTATACCAGTATATATCATCCTAATGTAAAAAAAAAATCATTCTATTTAATTCTTCACTTACCTCAATTAAATTTTAATATCGTACCTTGAAATGTTTCATTAAAATTTTTAAATAATTAATTATCAGCGTCATTCGATACTGTCAATAATAATTCATGTCATATATTTTAATAATTTCTTCTTATTGACATTGACATTTTTGTAACTAAATTAGACATTTTATATGTGAAACTGTTAAATTTATCCTAACCCCATTTTATGAGGTCAAATGTGTAAAAAAATTTCAGTTTACGTCGGCTTTATTTAAGTACTTGGAAAATATATCTTATTGGCTTGATATAGTAGACATGATTTATAATTTTTCATCAAGAATATATTTTTTTGTAAAGGCAAATACAAAAAAGTTTGGGTTCTGTGGACCATCCTTCAGCTGACCAATTTTGCTCATCATCGATTTTATCATTGTCTTGAGCCTTTAGAACGTGTATCAAATTTAAAAGCTTTATCTCAAAAACTGTGGCTGCTATCGCGATACTAGAGACATGCAGACATATTTTTTTTCCATAAAGTTGTCTTTTACATGTTTTTGAAAAAAATTAAATGAAGGAAGAAATAAGAAGTAAGAAATTATGAACATTTTCCTAGTTTTATAATTAATAAAGTAATCAGAAATAATATAATTTATTTTGCTTGCAGAAGGCGTATGCACCTAGAGTGTAGGGTTTTACGAGACACTTTTTCTATAAATGAAGAAAATTTTCAAAAACTACAGGTTACCAAAAGGTGTTATGCAAGATAATATACCTCAAATCCAGAATACATGAGACGTGGAATTAGATTAACCTATATTCCCACACATATTAAGGTAAAATGAACTGCCTGTTTTTCAGTTTCATTTTTACTTGTTATTTCCTAAAAGCAAACATTTAGAATGCCTTAAGTTTGTCATTGACTTATCTTTTTTCCTACGTTTTAGCACATTTACATTTTTTGGCGCAAGGCAGTTACCAAAGTGCATTAGGAAAGACTTGAACATTGCCCTTTCTCAAAGTATTGTAAGTAGAAGTATGAAAGAAGTACTTCAAATTATGGCACACCACTTATTTCCTGTCTATGTAAAATTTACTACCCGAGTAAATGAACAGAATGAAATAAAAAGAGGGTAGGTACTAAATAACGTATGTTCTATTAACTATTTTACCTCATTATCTAGGCCATATATTTATGTGCTTCAGCACTTTTAAGTTCTTAATAGAGTTACAGTGTCGTTTTGAAATGACGTGTGCATTTCTGACTGCGTCATAAGTCCAGTGTTACAATTAAACAGATAAGAGCAAGTCAAGTGCCTTTGCCTTGCTATTACCCACTAAATTATACCATTTGAATTACGATGCATCAGAAATACTTATGTCAAGTTTTTGTCTCAGTCATTTAAAAGCGACAATACTGTACATATTTTCTTATAGATCGATTCAATAAAATTATATGTCTCAGCCTAGCAAATATTAGGATGTTTTACATAGAATACTATTCCTATTCCTTCATTAGCATCACCTCTCTAGTTTGTGATATCGTTCTTTTACATTCTGTCTATACATACATATATAATATAATATATTTGTCTTCAGGTTTCTTCAACAATTTCAATTTCCTAATGTCGTTGGTGCTATTGATTGTACGCACATCGCGATTGTTGCACCTCCTGAAAATGACCCTCATCATCTCGGAGATGCATATTTAAACAGAAAAGGTTTTTACAGCATAAATGTTCATGTTGTAAGTATTTTTCTCAATTCCATTCACATCAAGCTATCCCTAAGAAAAAAATACAATAAGCACACAATCGAGCACATAATCTTTATCTTGAACAATATATATTAAATTGGTGTTCCTAGTTGAAAGTTCTTGTGACCCTAATTTTATTCCCCATTAGTCAGGTTTTAATGTGTGAATATTGCCTTTTATCCTATATTGATTTCAATGCACAATTAATAAAAAAATGTTAATATTGTAGATTTGCGACTCTGATTTGAAAATCCTTGGAGCAAATGCCAGATATCCTGGATCAACACATGATTCTGCGATATGGAGTATGTCATCTATAAACAGGTGCATGAGAAGGAATTTTGAAAGGGGTGATCACACCTCTTGGTTATTAGGAGATTCGGGATATGCTCTAAAACTATGGCTTTTAACAGCTATCCCAGATGCCCTAGATGGTTCACCAGGAGCTAGGTACACACTCATGTTGTGTAGAGCAAGAAATGTAATTGAAAGATATTTCGGTGTCTTAAAGCAGAGATTTCATTGTTTATTGAAACACCGAGTATCCCATTACAATCATGCCCCTAGAGCACTGATATTTAACTCTTGTTGGGTACTTCAGAATATTTGTATTGGAAGAAATTTAGTTAATTATGAAGATGCCGAAGAATTTGAAAATGAGGAAGATGATCAAGAAATGAATGACATTGGTAAATATTTTTGTATGTGGAACCTGTCATTTACCTTTATAATATAATTGTTTTCTATTCCAGACATACCGCAAGATGTTTTAGCAGCTGCTCGTCATGTTCAGAATCACGTTATTGCAAAGTTAAACAGAAACTAACATTTTTTTTACTTTATTATAACTATAACTGCTGGAAGTTTTATTAAGTATATTAAAAATAAAACAACAACATCTCATTTTACTTTTATTTCCGTTATTTCTCACCAATAAATATGCATAAAAAAATTAAAATTACCATTTGTATAGTTAAGATTATATCTAAGATAATCATAATTTTTCTGTAAACATTTATAATCCTTAGAGGTAGTTAGACTACCTGTAAGAATTAAAAATGGGTACAGAAAAATAAAAATATCCTGGAGTTTTGAAAAAATAAATTTAATTTCTTGAAAGTTATATGTAACATATATATTTTCAAAGTATATGAATTTTCAAAAAAATCTACGATAACTCTTATGACGTCATGTTATATTAACAATAATTGTTAATATAACATTGTCCTCAGTCTCATCTACAACCAGTTCATAAGCTCATTCGGTATAGAATCTAATAATATTTGCTAAATTATTGACACTATCAGCAAAATTATTAATTGCTGCACTGATTTTATTGGCACTTTCGACATGTATTATTGCTGATTGCTCTAGTAATCCTACGGAACTGCTTTTATTTTTCTTATTTTTTTTTTTTGGGTTATAATTAGATTGTGGTGTTTTTGTTGGTTTTTTATTGTTCTCCATATTTACCTCAATATTTTGGTCTTCAAGTGGCAACGTTGCAAATTCATTAATTCCGTCTAAAAGTTAAAAAATAATGTGAGACCTAACTAAAATGATCAGTAAAAAGAATAAACTATACCTGGATCTGGTCTAATCACATCTTCATGTCCTACTACAACTACCACGGGTTCATTCATGGCTTCCTTAGAATGATCTAGTTCTGCTTCACTATCAGCTTCTTCGGGATCTAATTCAGCAGGAATATCTTGAGCTCCGTCAATTACTACTTGGCCATTAAGTGCTATTATTCTCTCTTCTATATCACTAATTTTTTTGGGCTACCCCCGCCTCCTGTTTGAGTTATATTTGCAGCTATGTCCCTAGCTTTCTTACGTGTCTTTGATTTTAATTCTATAAAGAAACACTTCCAGTCCTCGTAATTTTTCTATTGCCCTTTTTAACGAGTTTAACGTAACTGTAATTTAATGCCATAAAACCGTAAGTTCTTTGATGTTAAAAGGATGTGTCTTCCCTGACAACAGAATTCTGTGTTGTCCCACAAACTCAATTAAAGTTTCAATTTGTTGTATAGCAACTCGGAGACCACGCGTTTTGAATATCTTTTTCTAAAAAGAAATTTAATAAGACATGAAATTGTTTTTAATTTAAGTAAACTTACATCTTCTATTTTGAATTCCCACGTATGTATTGTGACTAAAAACTAAACCGAAAGCACAGCGAGCGTAACACCGTCCCAAAGGTCAATCCGCGATCAATCAAAATACTCTTCTTCTTTTTTGTCAAAATTTAGACCACACAGAAATAACTTCATACTGTTTGTTAAACACTGGTGGTTAAAGAATAATTTTTAAGAACATCGAGTGTAATACAAAATACCATTTTTAAGAGAAGTGATTAAATGGGTTCTAAAGAAAGTTACTAATTGTAAGGTTGTTAAAATAAACACTGTATTAAACACTTTTTACATAATCGGGCCCATTATGTCTCTTCTGGTGGTACCACATTCACCAAATTTAATGTGTCACCTAAAATGTTGTTGACAATCGTATATATCAATCAAAATCTCGAGGTAAAAAATAATCACGATTACTACACTTCCTTATATTAGGTATAAGAAAGGAAAAATGGTACCAAACCAAGAGAAAAAAAATTAATACATATGTTATGTCAACAGGCACAATAAATTTTAAAGAATTCGTACAGAAACATATAAAAGTAAATCGAAAAAGAGACTATAGGAAGAAGGGTATGTTTAACAGAAGTATCAAAGACTGTTTTTATAATAATTAAGAACGAAAAATAATATTTTACAAAGGAACTTTAGTCATCGAAAATAAAACTGTTGAGAGATACAATTTATAACAAAATATAAAAAATAAATACTGACTGTAGAATCTCTACCACATATGGAATTAAATAACGACGGCCTGTTGTCCCTTAGTGCTTTGCAGATAGGTTTTAAAGACAGGATTTAAATATAAATTTGTTAATCAAAGGGCAACGGTAATGGAATGTCGAAGAATGGTATTGTACGTATGGAGTACTTGAAAAAAATATTCAAAAATTCGGAAAAGAACGACTAATATATTATTTGGATGAAACTTAATTCAAGACGTATTATTTATTTATCTATATTTATTTATTTATCTATATACTGTCCTACAGGTACTCGACCCAACTACAGGACAGAAGGGTACTGAAAAATTGAATAAAATATACAACATAATAATTAGAATTAACATTAAAATCAAAATACATACGTGGCATTTCATGAATATTAAACAATACACTATAAAATTATAATAAAAAAAAACATTGAACGGTTATAAAGAATTGATTAAAAAAAAACCGAATTATTTAAACAAAAATATATTTAAGCGCTATTAATGAACCAAAGACTACTTAAGCAGAAGCATAATTAGTATCAAAAACTAATCTATTAAGGAAAAACAAGATGCCTAGTTATTATGACAGTGTGCCTTTAGGGCCTTAATACTGCAATTGAATATATCAATTTCGCCACAGATGGCGTTCTGATTATTACAGATTACATGAAGGGGGGAAATTTTAATGCATTAGTACGAGGTGCGGCTAAGTAAAATAAATTGTTATAACGAGTTGTCGTTCTAGGAACATTAAAACAAAGTTGTGACATTATTTCTTGTGAATCAATTTTATTATTTATTAATTTGTGAAGAAATACTTGAGTCTCGCATCTCCTCCTTTGAGATAAACTATCTATAGAGTACTTATCGAGCAGATCTTGTTGTAGAAAACCGATGGCACAATCAAAAGGGACTGAACGGATGATTCGAATAGCCGTAAAGTAAATGTCTCCAAGTAGAAGAACTAAATTAATAATTCTACATTGTGGTATTGAAAAAGGATGGGTTAGTAAACTGAGTGTGTGGTATTGAAAAAGGATGGATTAGTAAACCGAGTGGAAAGAAATTGAAAGAAATTGGAAAATTTAAACTTTGATTCTTATAGAAATATCAAATTAAACCACTTTATTGGTGTTTTTAACATGGAAATGTTTTACACAAGTCAATTGGTAGTCAATAAAAGTAATAATAAAGCTACAAGTACATAAATATACATATATCTCAACACATATATGTATATACACACATATATATATATATATATATATATATATATATATATATATATATATATATATATATATATATATATATATATATATATTCGCGTCTGCACACAGTAAAATATGTCCCGTTTTTATATAAATATACTACCTTGTTCCCTTTTCTCCGAATCTACCTAATATGACATTTGCTTGATATTTTTAAGGATGGTTCAGAAATACCTTACTTTCGAATGTAGAAAGTTATTCCTTTCATTATTTTAGATAATGAGTCGTACCACCGACGACTAGCTGAAATATTTCCAAACAGAAGTTCAGAGAAAAAGGATTATTCAAGAATTTCCTCGAAATTACAATTTAGAATTTGAAAAAAAAAAAAATTAAAAAAGATAATAAAAAAGAATCCGCTGCCAATTATTTGGGGATCAGAACCTCCTCACCGTAGTAAAACTCGACATGTGGCGAAGTTTATAATAAAAGTAATTTTTGACGTTTCAAAAAAGTCACATTTTAACGTTTCAGAAAAGTCACATTGGTGGAATGTCACTAATATTTTTTTTAGATATTGGGACCGATTTTGCTCATAAACGAACTCAATCTCTGTCGTGACTTCTAGAATGTGTGTACGAAATTTGAAAGCTTACATCAAAAACTGTAGCTGCTATCGCGAACCACACAGACAGACACACACAAAATTGTTTCTGTCTAAAATTTTGTGTATCGTTATAATTCGTCGAGATTCGTCCAGAAATGCAATAAAAATTTTGAAAATTTTTTTCACGAATACATAACTTCCTCACTTTGAGGGGTGAGGAAGTAAAATGAAGAGATGGTTAAAGCTCTAGGACACACATATCTTCTACTTCACTACCACTACCTTCATGTTTGTATTTTTAACGAGCCAATTGAAATGCAGCTTTCGAAGAGATAATGTATTTACCAAATTTGTCGCGAAGGTTACTCATCTCATAAAATCCGAGGTAAAAAAATGGACATCAGACACCAGACGACTGGAACAAATGTACTGACGTGTCAAAAAAATTGAAAATGAATTTATTGACCAATGATCCGTTTAATGAACAGATATAATTATTCTTCGCCCTTAAATGTGCGCCAAATTCGAATAGAATTTTGCTATTGGTCGTATTTTTAAAACCCATGTCACAAGGTAAACTTGATAGCTTCTTGACTTTCAAATACGCATATTTTTATCTATACAAATACGTTTGGTGTTTTGTGGAGATTGCAGTTATTTGTTGCAATTCGTTATTTCTATTTGCTGTTATTCACATTTACCTAATAAATTGTGCTTTTTCAGCGCCAAACAAACATCTTTATATTTATATTAAGGTACATAATGAAAACGATTAATATTGATTATATATTATAACTACACTTTTTTCAGGAATTAATATCAATTATGGCTCAAGCGACTATATCCCATCTTAGATCTAATTCCTTAGCTATGCTACGCCAATGAGGAGCAATAACTCCAAAACACGTATCCATAGCTGTATAGTTGTTTTTTTTTTTTGGGAATATGGCACTAAACCTTCTTTGTATTAAAAGTTATGTTTATGTATTTATGATATGTTATAAAAGTATATAAATTGACTTTACATAACTTTTATTACTGTTTTACATTTACTTGTAACAAAAAATTGCACGAGGTTGCAATCCTCTAGTAGCAAGGCCTCAATACCATTATTTTTTCTTTGTATTTAATTTAGTATCAATAAAATTAATTACTACTTGCTTTGTTTTTTCATTTCTTTTCTCCTTTAGTTTACAAATACGTACATTATTTCTTTTCAGTTCTGATTCCGTGTTATCAATTTTATTGAGATTTTTTCATTTTCACAATCAATTTCTTCCAAGTTTAAAGTTAATTTACCTACTTGCGTATTTATGCTGTTTTCTGTTTCCTCTATATCATTCTTTATTTATGTTATTTCCTTTTCATATTCAGATAACTTTTTTTGTGACTGAATTTGAAATTTCAACAGCTCCGTTTTTCAGGAAATGTTCATCCATCCAAAGTTATTTTATTGCCACACTTACAATATATTTGATTTCATCAGATTATTTAGTGGTGAAACAAGATATTTACAGAGAGAATATATACTAGCAACTTCTCGGTATTTATGTCACTTATTTTATACCATTCACAATATTTTTCACTTGGTTTAAACTAAATTGTTTTACTAAGATAGTAGGGGCTCTGACAATGCAATACTCACTGTCGGCCATACTTAAATACTGAATATTTTTGACCACCTTGTGTATTTGAATTATCAAACTAAGCAAAACTTTTTTTATAAAAAATTACTTTTTTGAAAAATTTTATATAAAAAATATACAATTATTGTGAACTCCTTCCGGGGACATACTGTATAACATATATTTTAAAACAAAAAGAATCCTAGTGAATTTAAACAGGTAATAATTAAGGTTCGCGAGTAAATACTACAGTTGATTTCAATAAAAACTGGTACACTTTCTTTTAGCTATGTAAATCATTCGTTCTTTGATTGATATTAATAATCTTACAAATGTCACTTTGACGTTAATCAGTGGCGTCATTATTAAAAATGGTTCGACATCTAACAGATATTCAAAAATTTCGAATTGTTTCTAAAATTGAAGATGGTCCATAAGAAGTCTTGCTGCTGAATACAATGTGAGTAAAACCACGATAATGAGTGTTAAAAAACAATGGGAAACCAGCCAAACGGTATCCCGTAAAGTTGGTTCCGGTAGGCCCAGAAAGAGCAATAATCAAGAAGATGAAAATCTTATAAATTACCTAATAGAAAACCCTTTTCAGGCAGTAAATGCAATTTCAGAGACAAATTTCCCTGCTTCGGTATCTGCTGCTTGCAGAAGAATAAAACTACAAAGCGACTTGAAGAGTTGTTCAGCGGCTAAAAAATACAAATTTTCAGAAGAAAAGAAGCAGGGTAGGATTATTTTTGCACTCAACTATATAATCAATGATGAAAACTTCTGAGGACAAGTTGTCTTTTCTGACGAAAAGGTTTTTAAATCCTGTAACGATGGACATGTTCGCGTATATAGGCCTCCTTCCACTAGATACGACGAAAAATATACTTTCGATCCACAAATATCAGGAAGGTTTTCAGTCAATGTCTGGGCTTGGATGACCCTAAATAAGTTAGGTGTGTGTTGGAACAGTGGTGGTCATCTCAATTCCATTAAATATATTGAAATATTAGACAATATTATGTTGCCATCAGTAATAGAGGTGTTTCCGGAAAATAATTTTATTTTCCAACAAGACAACTGCTCCATACATACGGCCCATCGTGTCAGGCAATGGTTTCTTAATAAAAAAAATAGAGTTGTTACCGTGGCCATCTAAAAGTCCGGATTTAAATCCAATTGAAAATGTATGGGGAGTAATGGTGAAACATATAAGAAAATTAAATAACCATCCAAATAATGCCCAAGAATTGGAAGGGATAATTGAAGACGCTTGGGAGAACTTGTCGCAAGAAGTTGACCTTGCAAGAAATCTGATTTTGTCCATGTCTGCAAGACTTCAGGCAGTTTTAGACGCTAATGGAGCAATGACAAAATATTAGTTAATTCTGTATTACGTAATTGAAGTTCATTTATTTTATTTTTTTATTGTATTTCTATGTTCAGTTTGCATTGTTTACATTTTTTTTAATCTCAAGTGGTATTTTTGTGTTCTTATTTTAAAAATAGAATTATCATTATTCAGTTAGTATTTTAATTACAACCATTAGTAGAATTATCCGTAACAAATATTATTTTTTTAAACAATAATATGGCAGGCTTGAAAATGTTTTGAAAAAGTTATTTTCTAATTATTTTTTTAAAATTCCATTTGAATAAAATAAAAGAGAAAGGTTTAATAAGTTTAAAAACACAAAGAAAACCGATCTCCTCCAAAAAACCCAGGTCCGGGGTAAAACACCTCTTCTCCACCCCCCTCTCGACATGCCTGGCCAGACATATGCACACTACTAAACTATTAAGATTTTCGATTACAAGAATTGTACCAGTTTTTTTTAAATCAAGTGTACATTCAATACTATGGTATGTATCAGCTCAGATTCTTGGATTAGCCCCTGATTTTTACGTCATATACTATTTACTCGCGGCCCTTAGTAATAATAATATTAATAAAGGTTTAGTGCCATAGCCCCAAAAAAACAACTATGCAGCTACGGACACGTGTTTCGGAGTTATTGTCCCTCATCAGCGTAGCGTAGCTAAAGAACTGGGTCTAGGATGGGATAGATCAGGAACATGAACTAAAATAAAGCTGGAAAGTACAGTACACAGTACTCAATTAGTGCCTTCATGTTCCCATGTGCCACAATTGGGGCCTCAATGAGCACAGTCAACACACAGAGCTCTATGTGTACTGCCCGTTTCCACCTGGCAAATACAAACAAAATAATATAGATTTATTGGGGTCAAAATAAAATAAAGGTTTAGTGCCATATCCCCAAAAAAACAACTATGCAGCTACGGACACGTGTTTCGGAGTTTATGCCCCTCATCAGCGTAGCGTAGCTAAAGAATTGGGTCTAGGATGGGATAGATCAGGAACATGAACTAAAATAAAGCTGGAAAGTACTGGGGATATGGCACTAAACCTTTATTTTATTTTGACCCCAATAAATCTATATTATTTAATAATATTAATATTGACCAAAACAGCTTCTATCATTTAAGACAAATATTTTTTTAAAAATTAAAAATTTTAAAGCACGCTTATTTGGAACGTCGACAGCTTTTATTATACATCTTTTTATAAAAACATATATCATTGATATTAAAGATAAATATAGCATTTTACAGGACCGTATTTAGGATCTGTAGACCCTTAGGCTAAACCTGTGATGAGGGCCCACACGGGGGAAGTTTGAAAACTAACCTGCAAAATTTGCATTTTAAAGCAATTTTCTAACTAAAAACCTAAAAAGAAACATTTGAAGTTTATTTTTAAACTGTAGACACTTTTTTACTATATTCTGTATAGTAGATAATGAATTGATAAGGTAATTTAGTAAAAATTTTGTTGTGCATGCTCCTTAATATTTTTACTAAAACCAACTTGATCATTTTTTTTGTAACATCAGAAAACGCCTCGGAAAATGTAAAAATATGATTTGCATAACAAGCATTTTTTTTATTTTCGAGTAACCCCGTAATTTAACAATAATGAAGATTAGCGTAAATATCAAATTTATATTTTGCGCAGATAAAGTTACTTAATTACCTATCAGGATCACAAGAAAAAGAAAGAAAAATCCAATGTTCTAGTGTACTTTTCATTTTTAGAGCGCTCAGAGTTTTTTTATTATCTGTGACGAAGTACCAGTTTCATTAAAAAATGACCAACCATTTTATAAATTAATAATTTGTAATTGGTCTACAACATATACACATTTTAAAATTTATTCTGTAATATTTTTAAACTATTCAAAACAGATGCAAAAGCATTCGTATAAAGACAAAACCAAAAATTCACGGTTTTTGTCCTATTTCCTATTTTATTTATACTTCCAATTTGCATTCTTAAAATTACTTCATTAATAATTCTTGTTTTTGCGAAACCATGTACAAAAAGCAATATATCAATATATGCTTGCATAATTTAACAGTTTTTCACGAGGATATATGAATAAAACTTTTCGTAACTACTACAATAATTGTTATTAACCATTTATTTATTATTTCGCTGATATAGATAAAAATAACATACAGTTCGCCCATCCGTAGTAGACACTCGAAAGGAATGCTAAGAAGATTTTTTCGTAGGAACAGAAAATTAGGCGAGCATGTTATAATAATATTTTTATTTTAATACACTTTTAACTGTGTTAATTCGAATTATCAGTTTTTTTTGTACTCCGAACTTTTTAAAATTTAATTATGGTATCACAGCACATGTTTCCTTTAATAATAATAATAATAAACACCACAGATAATACAACCCCCTGTATCTCTTAACTGACGTTGTACGAGAGGGGGCTAGACATTTAGAGACAACGGACACACATCCAATATCCGAGTATACTACGATTAATCCCTCTCACAGAAAAATCCCAGTGCCACGGCCGGGATTCGAACCCGGGACTTTTGGGTGAGAGTCAAGTGTCCTTGCCTGTCGACCATCAGTCATACCATCATGCATTCCCTTCGAATGTTTTCGAGTGTCTGTTACGATTAGCGAACTGTACACCTCGCTCTGACTGCTACCAGGCCATTTTTTAAGCATTACTTGTATGGGCAATTTCCCACCCACTTTAAAAATTTGCCCACCCAGTAAAATAGATTTATGGCTGATTCCATCGCCAAATCGGATCTGTGACACCAAACAGTTAGCAAACCATGCTGGACATGATCTTGAAGCAGTTTTCAGAGACCACCTATTCTTCCTGTATTAGCTGCTTCCTCGTCTGTAGTAACTCCAACCAACAAGTCTAGAGGAACTTTAACTTGGTTACATGTTTTGATTACAGCATCTAATAGACCCAACGAGCCTGTTTTCTCACTTTGAGTTACTCCATTAAAGGCGCAGAGAATCACAGCTGGTTAATCTTTTAGAACGTACTTAACTACTACAAATTTGTTGTCCTTGTTTTCTCGATCAACGCTGCCGTCAACTTGCAATGCAAAACATAAGGTATTTTCCAGCTTTTTTGAAAATACTTTCATCTCCGATTCTTCAATGAGATACCTACTGCCCACCCAGTAAAAAGTCATTAAAAAATGGCCCAACGGCCACTACTACACTGATGCTTTTCAGAGTAGAGTTTCAGAGTAGCGCCTCTGTAAGGTCACCGACGACAAAGCCTGACAACAAGGAGAGATAACCTACTGGTTATTGTTTACTGTGATGTAGGCAGGTGTAGCTGCAGACGAGCATTTGTTCGTTTTACGAAATTTAGAATGTGGCAGTAAAAACAATAACCTGAAGTAAACAATGACGATCGATTTGTTTTTGTTTGTAATATGCGTAGACGCACATATGCGCTGCACAAGCGTTGGTTATTCCACGAAATTTAGGAAGCGCAAAATAACTGCGTCGACATCTTTTATGATTATAAGAGGGCCAGCACCACAGTATTAAAACAAAAACTTCTTTTTTTATTTTAGTCTATTCAAAATTAAATTTTTTTAAACAGTTTTTTTTTGTGGTGTGGGCTTCTTTGTGATGCGGGCCCATAGGCTGCAGCCCAGAGGGCCTGCTCGTAACCACGGCTCTGGCATTTTATATATTTCCAAAGAGCTTGTAAAATTAGTTATTTTTTAGATCGGAACCATCCAAGTGAAATTTTGTGCACGGAATAAAATCCACGAATAAATAGAAACACTATTTTTTTTCAGGATATTAATCTATGTAAAAAAGCGCAGAGCAAGTTTTTACTATGTGATCTAAAAATTGACATCTTTTACCTACAGTTTGTCAAAATTCTGTTTTGAAAATTATCTTGAAAATTGACGACGTTAATGTGCAATCAGTGTTTCTTATCTACTGCGCCAAGTAAGTTTATTAGAATATTCAACTTAAATTGCTTTTTACATAGATTAGTTCACAAAAAATATTGCATAAAAACTAATCCAGAATATACATGATATGGATGTGTATGTATGTAAAGAGTGAACCCGTGAGAATTCCCACCTTCTTTTTCTCCATTATTTTTAGAGTTAGAAAGACCTTTCAAAAAAGGGATTGTAGGGAATTTTTTGAATTTTTCTACGATGACCTCAGTATTTCATAAAAGTGTGACCAATCCAACTTATATTTATTTAAATAGAATACCCTATATATTTTTAGTTTTTTGAAATAAACGTTCTATTACGATTCCACTTCCAGCAGTATTACATGTTATACGTTTGCATTATTCATTTGGAAGATACAAGCTATTAAAATATGCTTCGAGAATATTCCTGCGATCATTTTCAGAATAATACATGATTTTATTTATTAGAAATATGTCACACACAAATGACAACAGAAAATGGCAAGTTGATCGACTGGCAGTTATTTATACTTTGAGAAACAGATATTGTGACGGGACGTCCGGGGTAAGACGGTACGGAACGTAGAGCCGGATTTAACTGTATTGTTCGCTCGTTTACTTTTGCAATGTAGGTTTTTGCGTTCAGTTTAGCTAGCAGAAGCTAGAGAACTCTTGTTAGGAATTTTATACAGTAGTCTCGAATTGTACTTCGCATTGTCAAGAACAATAATGCTATTCGGTTTTAATTTTGGAATTAGTGCATTTTCAAACCATTTCTCAAATATTTCACCCTCCGTGTTCTTCTCCACGTTACAATCTTCCATGGTTTTTCCGCACAGTTGCAATGCATTTTCAACCCATCCATCAAATGATCCACAGTGTGATATAATCAACCGAGTCCCTTTATTAGGGGACAATGAGATTGGTTGACATTTCCTAGATCCATCAGTCCATCCTTTTTTTACGGTGTCATGAGTATTATATCAAGTTTCATCTAGATAATAAATTGGTTTATTTTCCATTCTGAGTTTTTTTATTTCTTCTAGATATGAATTTCGCTAATCCACTATGCGTTTACTTTCCATAATCGCCATGCGTTTATTAATAGTTTGTTATTTAAATCCAATTTTTCTCAGCCATGTTCCTAAAGTTCTTTTGGTATATTTTAGATGATAATCTATTTCTTTTAATTTTCTGTCTACCACGTCAATAGTTGGGATTTCATCATCAGTAACTCGTCGCTTCAAAAGATTTTTGTAAACATTAAGGCAAATTTGTTTCGCTTGCTTGTTCAAACATAACCGATTTTTTCTTACTGAAAACACTAATGAACTTTGTTACTGTAATCACTATCACTTTCATTTTCACAAACAAAATAAGATGCAGACGTAGAGGCCTCCCACGGTCGAAACATTTTTACACACCAGCAAATAAACAGATATAAAATAATTATTACTTATATTACACTATTACACAACTCACTGCAACACGATAACCTTCTTAAATTATTTTCAAAAACACACCAGCAAATTATTAAATATAAAATAATTATTACTCATAATACACTATTACACAACTCACTTCAAGACGATAACCTTCTTAAAATATTTTCAAAAAACGCCAGCAAATAAACACATATTAAATAGTTATTATTTATCTTATAATATTATACTTACAATTATCGGCATTGCTAGAATGATTCGGTAACAAAATTAAGTGCGGCTCTGAAGTATCACAGAATGTAAGTGAAACTCCACCTCGGTCGCGTGTCAGCAAAAACAACAAATATCGTTCTTGCTTTAATGTAAGCGGTGTAAAAGACGGAAGATGTCATGTGTTATACATTTCCCGCTCACATGTCGCGTCTTGCTCCGCACATTCTGGCACAATATACGTTTCGCTGACTATAATTATTTAGACGCTTATTTATTTTTCCATAGGCTTCTAGAAATATGATATTTTATAGTTTTTACGTTATTTTAATTCGATATTTTAACAACTTGTATCTTCCAAACAAATAATGCAAATATACAGGGTGGGGCAATGGTCCGTCGGACTTCAATATCTCGACTTTTACGATAGCTAGAAATTAAAAAAAATACAAGTAAACTAGGTAAAAAAAGTCTATAATCGAAAATTATTTTCGAATAGACGAAAATACAGAATCAAGTGCCTTTTTTTTTTCAATGGAATGTTATGTATATCAATACATTTTTTGAAGCCTCTTTCTAGATTCTATTCGATATGTCGAGTTCTACGATAGCTAAGAAACTGATTTAAAAACCTAAATAAACTAGACTAAAAAGTCTATAACCGGAAATTATTTTCGAATATACAGGGTGAGCCAAGACGATCCTACAGGGTCAGCTAACATTTCTTTAGATGGAATGCCATGTATATTAGAACATTTTTTGAAACCTCTTTGTGGCCACCTTCTACTCCTGTATTATTCTCTCCCAACCACTTGGATGTAATGATATTTTTTGTTGAAATTATGCCATTTACACGTGTATATATAAAAAATCACTAGTCACAATTATTGATTTTAGGAAAAAATATGTTAGTATCGATTATGAGACATCTGTGTGATGAAACTCAGCCATTTTCACTTCCTAAAATTATACAGGGTGGCCAAAAATAATTTTTAAATTTACAACTATTCGAACTAAATTTTCTCAATTTTTTCAAATAGAACACCCTGAGTATTTTTTAATTATGTGATGTAGAATTGAAAAATGAACATTTTTTTAATGTACATCGCTATGGTTATTTGTAACCATTTTCGATTTTTTTTAACAATAACTGCAAAAATTAAAAATATGTTTTTTTGTAATTCAAAAGAAGATATTATAAAAAGTGCTCCACATGTTGCCCATTTTGATTGATACACAATTCTGTATGTGTTTTTGGAATGAGGTTTCTACTGTTCATAAAATTGCAGGAATGAATCTTCTGAAAGAAAGCATTTATTATCCTTTCCTTCAAATTTTGGATTGTTGTTGATGTGATGTTTTTATGGGCATCATCTAACATGCTTATTATAATACCTTCTCTTGAATTATTTGAAAAAATACCGCATTTTTAATTTTTATTGCTGAATTTTGCTGGTATTTTTCAATAAATTGAAAATAATCACAAATAGCCATAGGAATGTATGTACAAAAAAATTTCGTTTTTCAATCCTACATCACATCGTCCAAAATAAATAGGGTGTTCCATTTGAAGATATTGAGAAAATTTAGTTCAAAAATTTGTAAATTTAAAAATCTTTTCTGGCCACCTTGTATACTTTTAGGAAGTGAAAATGGCTGTGTCATCACACAGATCTCTCATAACTGGTATTAACATATTTTTTCTTAAAATCGATAGTTGTAATTGTAGTGATATTTTTAATATACACGTGTAAATGGTATAATTTCAACAAAAAAAATCATTACATCCAAGTGGTTGGGAGAAAGCCAATAATAATACAGGAGTGAAAGGAGGCCACAAAGTGGTTCCAAAAAATGTTCTGATATGCATAGCATTTCATTTAAAAAATGTTACTTGACCCTGTAGAATCATCTTGGCTCACCCTGTATATTCGAGGGCAATTTCCAGTTACAGATTTTTTTCTCTAGTTTACTTACGTTTTTATATCAAATTTCTAGCTGTCATAGAACTCGAGATATCGAAGTCGGACGCACTATTGCCCACCCTGTATATGGGGTCGGAAATCTTTCAATTTCAAGTCGTCAAATTGAAGATGATTCTGGGATATCAAGACGTCGAGGTTTGGGTATTTTGAAGATACACAAATTCAGGCTTTATACAATAAGGAAACAACATCACCTGCAACCAACTGATCTTAAACGATGATTGGAGTTTTGCAAATGGTATCGTCAAAAAAGTCAACAAGATCCATTCTTCTCTAGAAATGTAGTTTGGACAGAAGAAGTCTACATTAACAGTGCAGAAATTTTTAACAGGCATAACGAGCACTATTGGTCTGATATGAACCCTCACCGTACCATTGACGTGCAATCTCATGGACGCATTGGTTTTAGTTTTTGGTGTGCTCTACGTGGCAATCGTGTTTTAACATATTACATATTTCAAGAAAATCTTAATGGCCAACGGTACTACGAAATCTTAAACCAGAAAATTATTGAGGAATTTATGTACAATCTACCCTTAATTGAGGTAAGAAAGCAGTTCTTCCAACAAGATGGTGCACCACCTCATAATATCAGAACCGTTTCGGAATTATTAAATACCAATTTTTGGAAATAACTGGATAGGAAGTAACGGACCAGTGAGGTGGCCACCACGACCATCTGACTTAACGCCACTGGATTTTTTCTTTTGGGGCCACATTAAAGATTAATTAATCAAGGAAGCCAGTATCGACATAATTAAACTCAGACAAAATATTATAGACTGTGTGAATTCCATTTAAAATCTTTTTATTTATAATGCAGTTCAGAGTTTTATAAAGAGGTGTAATTTATGTATCGAACATAACTGACATCAGTTTGAACATTTACTTTAATATGAATTTTTATTTTGTAATTGTAATGTATTATAAAATTAGATATAAATATCTGATTTTTTGGTCTTGGCTTGTTGAAGGACCCACAATTAAAGAGATTTTCTTTTAACCTCTTAAAAATAGCTTTATTAGGTTGTCTTCTTTCTGGATAGCGATTGAAATATATTTCGGATGCAGTATCACAATTGTTATTACTTTGAATAAAGCATTCTAGCATTTCATATTTCTCATAATTTTCGTAAGACATCTTCACTTTTACGATTAAATGGGGTATAATTATGCTGGAAACAAAATTAGTAATATGCAATTTACTAATAAATGGATAAACACTGTCATAAATGACACACGCCAACTTAGAATAAATATAAAAAAACGCAAAAAGTAATCTACTAAAGGATTATTTTCACTATTAAATACGATATGGCTCGAAATAAACAGTACTGAAATTAAGTTGGCGGTGTCTCTATGCGCGCGCCGTTATACCTACGTCAGTTAGTATAGACCTGTCGAGTAAACCTTAAAAAATTAACTGGTAGAACTTAAGTGTTAAACGTGGTGTTAAGTACAGAGGAAAAAGTTTTCTGGTGGAAAATTATTTAAAAAAAATAAGTTCAGTACTGTTTATTTCGGGCCATACTGTACTTACACATCAAAAGCGAATCCACATATGATATATAGTTTGAAAGTGAAAAAAATTTCCTTTTTAACTAAACCATAGCCAACTATGATTCCCATTTAAAAAAAATAAAACTTTATGCCATACTTCGAAATTGCAGCTTTTTTAAATTTTCTCGATGCCACTGTATTATACAGAAAAGAGTGCCTAAAGAATGTAAAAGTTGTTTTTTCATAACTTTACAAACAAAAAATTTCCTTTTTAACTAAACCATAGCCAACTATGATTCCCATTTAAAAAAAATATAACTTTATGCCATATCTCGAAATTGCACCTTTTTTTAAATTTTCTCGATGCCACTGTGTTATACAGAAAAAAGTGCCCAAAGAATGTAAAAGTTGTTTTTTCATAACTACAAACAACCAAGATATTGACATATGTCTAAAAGTAGAAAATTAAACTTTTGTTTATAACTCGAAAACGAAAGACGATACCAAATTTTTGTTTTCGCCAGTGAATTTGTCTCAAAAAAAGAGATTGAGAATGTGTCTTTCATTTTTTGTATCTCTTACAGTTACCGAGTTACCCGATACAAACATCGAAATTTGCCCACCCTGTACATGTATAATTCTTTTTCATTCCCTATTAGTAACTGCAAACGTGGAAGAAAATAACAGATTAATTTTAAATATCGTTTTATTTAAATTAAAACATATTTTCAAAAATAAAAACTTTAGTGACATAAAAACAGTACTTTTAGTGATGATAGTATCCTGAGTCTGCAGATTGACTTCCTTTAGCGCTAGCAGCGGCTACAGCAAGTCCTGCGGCCGCAGCATTTGACTGGGCGATTTGAGCGGATTCAGCTGCTTTGTAAGCTGATGCCTCAGTTTCATGAAGGTCACTAACTGCATTTTGAAGTTGGCCAATAATATGAGCTACCCGTTGTTTAGCTTCTACAACCATGGACTGTTGAGAGGCTGCGGCATTAGCTGCTTCAGCAGCTGCTTGTTCAGCACCTTGAGCACCTCCTTGGGCAGCAGCTAAGGCTGCCGTTAAAGTGTTAAGTATATTTTGGGCTTGTTGAGAGGCTGCTTGAGCAGCATGTGTTACTGCTTCGAGTTGTTGGTACTGTGAAATTTCACCTTGCAATTGGTGTTGAGCCTCGATTGCTTGTCTCTTAAGATTTTGGACGATGGCTTGTTTACCAACAAGTGCAGCTTGGGCAGTTTGGGCAGCCTATTAAAATAAAATATGTTATAAATACTATAAACAACATTTTTTCTTGTATTTCTATTACTTTCAGTTCTTTCAATATTTATGTTGGTATGCTAAAACTATTACTTTGGCAAATTTTATGGATTTTGAATTATATCTATATGTTATATAAATCATAGAAATATAGTTACAAGGACAAAAAAAATATCTGATTCGTCAGTTTTTGTAAATATCTCTGAAAATATTGCTTTTAATTAAATATGAATTGTAACTATGGACAATTTATAAAGAATAAAAAATGTGTGTGCACGTGAAACGGCATACTGTTATTTATAAGGGAAAATAAGTTGGGGCAGAGTTGTGTTGATAGGGGATATTTAAATATGCAAGCATGATTGATATTTTTATGTCTAGTTAAAAAAACAAAAGTTGACCGACTTAAAACTTGAATATAACTACTACACTACTGTATTTATCATCTAAATCGTATTTAAATTATTTTTACCCATGTTTATGTTGTAAATCAAATTTCTTGTGATAACTCAGCATCCACTGGACTAATATGGCTGAACTAACTAATCAGATATAAGTTAGACAGTTAGACATAGACTAATTTAATAAAAAAAGCGCAATATCGTTAGTTATTTCATTCTTGAGTTACCTTATCTACAAAATTTTAACACATATACAGACGCCAATCTACAAACAATTATGAGAAATCCAAAACTTGATAATATGCGGAAAACTTAAATTTTTTGTTCCGGAGTGCATGTATGTGCGACGTGCGTCTCAACTTATTAATTGCGATCACTTACCACCCACATGTTAACAAAGCAGAAGAAACTTTTTTATAGAAAATAGTTATTAATATGAAAATAATATATGTTTCTACAGGTTTTTCTTCTACGTCTCCACTTTATTATTATTATAACTCATACAATTGATAACTTATTATTTGTCAAGATAAATGAAATATTTTGTGGTTTTCTAATTTTATCCACCCTGTATCTTTATAAATATTATCACCATATGAACTGCTAAGTCATGTGGGCAATTTCTATGGTATAGATGATTTAACAGGTTCGTTTACCGCAAAAATTGTTTGTACGATATTTATCGTGCATTTTCTAATGTAGAATGTTTCTAATTGCAAAGAAAGCTACTATAATTTAAATACCTTCCTTATATTAATATTAAATTGAGAAAAAGTGACTTACTCCGAAAGCGGCACTAGCCAAACTACTTTTAACGCCAAATGCGGCTTGACTACCAGCGGTAAGTTGACTCTGAACTGCATTCTTGGCTTGAACGGCTGAGCTATGAGCAAGACTTGTTAATTCTGCACCATTACTTTGTTTTCCTCCATCAGAAGAAACATGTCCCTCAAACTCTCCACCGTAGTCACTACCTTCATAACCATGTCCACTTACTACTACGGTTCCTAAACTATGTGATGCCTGTGCTTGTTGTTCAGGAACTACGACCTTTAACTGTTGCTTTCCCGCCAAGGCGATTCCAACTAAAAAAAACCGTATTGTTTAATTTCGACTATTTAATTAAAATAAAAATAATAAGCATTTTTAGCAAACTAAACAAATTCATAACACCTTATTAACAAAATCATTGAAAGAACATCCCTGGATTTTTTTTATTTTCTACTTAATACTTTTGCTCTTTATTTTCATTTTATTATCCTTGTTTAATTGTATAAAAACACATTATTATTATTATTACTTAGTAACAAAATTTTTCGGTTTAAAAACAAATTTTATTTTTTAATATATATACAGGGTGTTTCAATTCACTTCAACTGACTCGATAACGCGTTCAAGGTCTAAAAATAATAGGAAAAGTTCTCATAAAATTAATACGATGGTTCGTCCTAACTGAGTTACGCACTCCCAAAGTGCGCCCTAGGAATTATGTTTTTTCTGAATAACTCTGACACTGCTCATCGGATCTTATTAAAAGTTGAAACATGTTTAGACAATAATTATTGGCTATTACAGTTCAGATTCAGGTGCATGTAAATGACGCCCTCACAGCCTTAACATGAATAACACCGGCACACACAAAAAAAAGTTGTTTGTACATTTGACGCCACCTACCTCCCGACATGTATTTCGACCCGCTGAATCCGAATTTTAAGTCAGTTTGGACCGTACACCCTTAAATATCGAGTAAATTGAAAAACCGTAAAAAATAGCGAAAATTGGGTGTTTCGGTAATAAAAAAATTTTGTGGATCTAAACCAAGACTAATTTTTACGTATTTCGATCCGCTGAATACGAATCTATATGTAAAAGTATATTTAGACCATAAGCCGTTTTAAATCTAAGTAAAGTGTAAGAAACCCTCGAAAATTGCTAAAAATGGCAAATAATTGTAATTATGTTGATGAAAAAAATTTTGTAGACCCGGATCGAAGAGGATTTTTTATGTAATTTGATCTGCTGAATCCGAATCTGAAATATATTTGGCCCATTAATCCCTCAAAATCTCAAAATAATCGCAAAAAAAAACGATAAAATAGCAAAAAATTGCAGTTGAAAAAATTTAAAAAAAATCTGTGAAACACGATTAAATACGTTTCTTGTATTTTTTTTATGCATAAAACACAAGTTTAGAATCTAAAAATGTGAAAAATTGTAAAATCTATAAAAAATGACGTATAAACAGAATGAAAATTTTTTTTCATCAACATAATCACCATTTTTTTGCCATTTTTAACAATTTTCGAGGGTTTTTTACAATTTACTTAGATTTAAAACGGCTTATGGTCTAAATATACTTTAGATTCGTATTCAGCGGATCGAAATACATAAGAATTAGGCTTGGTTTAGATCCACAAAATTTTTTTTATTACCGAAACACCCAATTTTTGCTATTTTTTACGGTTTTTCAATTTACTCGATATTTGAGGGTGTACGGTCCAAACTGACTTCAAATCGGATTCAGCGGGTCGAAATACATGTCGGGTGGTAGGTGGCGTCAAATGTACAAACAACTTTTTTTTGTGTGCCGGTGATAATCAATTAACGTTATCTACATAATATGTGTTAAATTTTAATAAGATCTGATGAAAAGTATCAGATTTCTTCAGGAAAAACTTTATCCGATAAAGTAACAGTCTGTAGACCGTTAGAAAACATTTGTGGACCGATATTTTATTTAGACTGAATTGTAGAAGTCTATTGACGTAATTTACAAACACCCTGTGTGTCGTTATTAAAGTATTTCAACATGCAAAAACATGACTCTCTTATAACAAAAACTGAAAAAGTAACTTTACGTAATTATGCTGTTAAATATTAATTATTAGTAACAACTATTAGTAAATTTAAATACTTACAGGCGCAAACAGCAAGTACGAAAATCCTGAACATTTTTACTAAAACAAAATGAATAAATTAAGTAAACTTCAAACAATTTGCACTTGTTCTACTCACGATTATCACAGATGGGACGATGTACTATGGTTATTAAGCTAGGAGCCACTGAATATTTTTTTATTAGGCGTATTAGTATTTATAGAACATTTCGCACTAGACATTTGTTTGGTGGGGCTTATTAAAATGTAATAATTATAATATAATGGTAACAAGTGAGTGGTTTGAATCTCCTGTAATAAAATGTTAAATTAAAAGTGCACTCGGCGTAAAGATGTACAAGAAAATAAACAGTAGCGTACTTTAATATTGCTCGCTACCAATACCAGATTTTTAGTTATGATTTTATAATTTCCAAGTTTGTTAAAGATCATTTTTCATTAGTTTCTTAGCCGCAAATAATTTATAGAATCTTTGACAAATAGTTTTAATTTAATTTTATTTCTATTTAACAGGAACTGGAAAGATCGTACTACTAGTCGAAGTATTTACTAAATATATTTTGCCCCACTACACAATGCAATGGTCCGAAAATCAAAAAAAGTGGTCGAAAATCTAAATTAAACATGAACAACTTTAAAATTATTCAGAAAGTGTAGGAAAACTCGCAGATGTGGATTTTGGGGGTTGTTATTTTAGAGTGTAACCGATTAGTCAGTTATATTGATTTTAAAGTCTAAATAATTCAGGAAAAGCCATACTAAAAAAATATATCAAAAGGGTGTTTTTAAGGAGTAGATTTACCGTAGTTTTACGGGAATTAAGCTATTTTTCAATTGAAGTGGTTTTTATATGAGATACATTTAATGGAAAATATTATTTTAATGAATTATTAGCCTAGGGGTATATTGTGGGATAATTTTTATTGGGCAACTCAGTAAGAATATTTTTAATGAACATAATAAGGCACTGAAATCTGTGGGATATTTTCTAAGGAATGATAATAATTATAACAAACATAAACATTTTACAAATGTATTATATTATATACAAATGTTATGTAAAAAGCTTCAATATTTTGGTGTAGATGGCAGTGCTCTTTTATTTTTCTGATACGCAGATATCAGCGTATAGTAAACAGTGGTTTAATTATCTGTTACTGTCGATGTTCCACAAGGCACCATTTTAAGTCCACTTTTGTTTTCTATTTATACCTCTGATTTTAGTGATTTTCTTCAAATGTGTAACGTTCATCAATATGCAGATGACACTTAAGTTTATATTTCTTTTGACACTAGTGAATTAGCTACAGCTATAGATTCCATTAATTCTGATTTAAAAATAATTTCTGATGTATCGGTAGCACACAAATTGGTTCTGAATGAAAAGAAAACTGAATTGTTGATATTTGGAAAAGATAACACTTTACTAATAAATAATCCTTTATTTAATATGTCCTTAAATGACCAAATGTAAACTCCTAAACAGGAATGCAAAATTTAGGATATTTACTTTGATGTTATCTTAAGATACTCAAGTCATGTAAATCATTTAATTAAAAAATCTTTGTTTTGTGATTCCTTAATTTTATCGACGCTTTCCTACGGTGATATCCTCCACTAGCCTGCTTTAACTCAGAGAGATAAGTTAATTTTACAAGAGGTTCAAGACTCTTGCATTCGCTAACGTTTTAATTCAAGAAAGCTCATGTATCTGATAAAATTGCGGAATCAGGGTGGCTTAAGTTACATGAAAGATTTATGCTTCATTTGGCATGTCTAACTTGTAGGATAAATTTACACAGTGAATCGACATATTTGTTTGATAAATTGTTAAAAAGTTCTAGCGTTCATAGTTGCAATACTAGATATTGTGGTGTACATACTGTTCCCAAACACAGAACTACACAATTTCTTCAAAGCTGTTTTTCTTATAATGCTGCAAAGAATTATAATAAACTTCCCCCTAAACATGAAAGCATCTCCCAGCCTGTTTAAGTTTCAAGGAAATGTAAAAAAATATACAGTTGTACAAAGATTATAATTTAAATTCTTGTTTTCAATTACTTTATTACAATAAATCTATCTTGTCATGTTGATATATATTGTATCCGTGTTGTGGTCCAATACATTCATTTATGTATTTAGATACTTATTTAATATAGTTTTTATATTATACCTATAGATGATTGCGTGGAAAAACGAGCGATCGAACGTCGTCTTCTCTCTTACACTGTTCTTATAATTGTATTACCTTAAGTCCTAAACAAAGACGTTTTTTATTATTATTATTATTATAAACTATACTTATCAATTCAATTAATAGTCATCATCAGTAGTATCATTCCCAGATGTGATAGACGTATCAATTTATATTATCGCTTCGGAAACAAATTAAGCTTTTTTTATTGTTTAAGGTATTTAGGCTGCTTTAACAAGTTTAAAACTTATAAAAGCGAAGAAAACTTTTTCTGGAGCATCTTTTGAGGAAATGAGGAGATCCGACGAAATTAAAAATCTGTTCAATAAATCTGTATACCCGAATTATGAGGATTTCCTCTACACTTTTTCCTGGACTCTTGGGCATTTTTCAATCTATGCTTAACAGATTAAAAGAAATAATAAATATGAAAAGTGTTGCAGCATCGTAGTAGATCTGACAACTTTTGTTTAATACAAAAAGTGAGCGAGTACTTTTACCCCTGTCATTAACAGCAACCATGAATATTTTTATTAATTTTGTTATACAAAATTTCTTAGTTTTGTTCATTAATGTGAATACTTTAGTATTACTGGTACCTAATATATTTTTCTTGTATCTTATATTGTGTGGATACCTTTGTCCGTATTTATGAGCATAAGCGTCTTAAGAAATATCAAATATTTTCTAAGGTCGCAATAAGTTGCTAAAATCTTTGGCATATGTTATCAAGGATATATAATTTATTTAAAAAAAGAAACTAGAATGCGGCATCTGGTGGAACTTTTTTTGTAGGCGTATTTAAATGTAGAAAATTCTATGAAATTTTCAAATAAGCATTAAGATCAATAAACTTATTGATAATAATTAATAATAACGATAACATTTATTTTCTTTAAGACAATACAACTTGTATAGGAATCGCCACAATCTACTTAACTCTACGGTTTAAAATAATCATTGACACAATACAAACACTTATCCACTAGAAAGTTTTTAAGGACTATTTTAAAACAGTGTAAATTTTTATCATGTTTTAAGTCTTTGGGAAGACGATTAAACACATCGAGGCCAATATAATCTGGTAAGTCCGAAGTTACTTTATATTTACATAAGAGTGTGTAAAAATCTTTTCTGTTTCTTATATTGATACTGTAAACATTGTCATTCGAAACAAAACAATTTTTATTAGTAAAAACATATACACATAATTTATAGATAAATAAACTAAAAAGGGTAAAAAATTTTACATTTTTTAAAAATGTCTGTAGGAATTCTCTCAATACAACTTATAATTCGTTTTAAACTAAAAACACATTTGGTGATAGAATGGCATTACCCCAAAAACAAATAGGTACCATATCTCAATCTGAATTCAATTTGAGCATGATACAAATTCGTAGGTTAATTTTTAGATAGTACTGCTTTTAAAACTCTAATTAAGTATGAAATTTAGATAGTCGGTAGTTACAATGATCTCTCCAATTTAAGCACTCATAAATTGATAAAAAACGTACTGTATAATTGCATCAGAGGTTTCGCTATTGAGATATAACGCCGAATATGATCTTCGTCTATTGTGAAATTTTAGAAATTGTGTTTCTTTAATATATGTAAAATATGTAGCATATTAATACCAATTACTTAATGACTTTAGGACTTCATTACATTTAGACTCCCACATTTCGATTCATTTATCTGTCCAGACAACAGATTTATCGTCCGCATACATGACAAAAGATGCATCTATGTCAAGGTATCAAGATCATTTGTGTATACAATAGAAATAGCGCAGGGCCCAAAATTGAGCCCTGAAGAACTCTGATGTTTACATCAGCATATTCAGAATTAACTTTAGTTATGGTAGCTTCAGTACAGTATGTCATACTGACATACCGTTTAAAGAAAAGCGGACCTAATCAAGAGCAACTTTTCTGATTCCATAATGTGGTAATTTACTTAACAGTCTATCGTGACATGATTGACACAGTGAAGGTCGACTTAGAAAACCAATTTACGAACACCGAATTAAGATATGTAAGCATATGTCTGTGAAAATAAAAGTAAGTATTTACCATAACTCCAGAGTCCAAAAAAAGATATACCAATAATAAATTATAATAATTTTCACCTATTCTCTTTTTTATTACAACACATTTTATCTAAAAACAATAAATACTAATTTTCTTAAGTTATAGTGATATTTAGATCCAGTTTCTTTCCTCCTGGGTAAGTTACTAATAACTAACAAAATAATTAGATCTGGTTTTACTTCAACATTTTATTTATGTTTATAATCATATTCTAACCTTCTAGTTAGTTGCCAATAACAAACCCAGAGGTGAAAAAAAAACAGCTCTTAAACATATTTACACATTTGACAATCAAAATTCGAAAATGAGAAATTGAACTTCATCAATTGGCCAACATAAATCTGTAATGCGCTCTTAAACTTTTTCTGTTAACCAAAAATAAAATCACTTATTTCATTGTAAATAATATGCATATTTAGTAGGTGATATTAGAGACCAAACTGAATTATTGCTATGTAAAGTAAAATTCACTAAATAAAAGATACCTACTAAATTTGTATTTCAAACAAATAAAAAAAATAGACGTTAGTGTAGTCTGTAATTCACCTACTAAATCTGCGTATGATTTAAAATGAGATAACAGTTTTTCGATATCATGATCCATGAACAGAACACGAGCAATGTGGAGATTTATATTGTCCACCTAATGAAAACACCCCTTTAACATGTTTATTTGCATTGTTTGAGAACTAAATATACCCGAAATAAAATTTGTATGTCAGTAATCACTTTTTTTAATTTCCTGTAGTAAAGCACTACACAAGTTAATTCTTATCACATTAATTAGTACGTGGTGTGATTTTTCTGCAATTCTACAACTTTAACGAATGACATTCTTTACGTGTGATCCACATAAGTCAACGCATTTATATTTGTTTGCATTGCATATATGTATACAAAAGTTAAAGCGGTTCAAGTTTGTCTTATTTATTGTGATAAATAAAATAGTGAGAGATTCACCCACAACATTCAACTATCTATCAAACGACATCATATTACTACACCTATAAACTGCAAGATGTAGAATACGAACGACAAATATTTCTACTAAATATATCAAGGATATATTTTATTTTACAATGCATTAACGTTTCTTTTTTTCATGCTAGTTAATGATCCCCAATCTTAAAATGTTTTGCTAAAAATGTTTTCTTAACAGCCTCTCAAGTCTCAGAAATAACTCCCTGAAAATCCTAAGATTTTGTGTTAGGCAAAGAGAGTAACCTGGTGCCTTACAGTTTATTGTAGAGTTCAAACCACATTTACGGTATCGAAAATTCCCTCTCACATCTTAGTCTGGAACAAATTACAAATAAAATTTCTAAATTACTCCAGGAAGGAATTTAACCTTCGACCTTCAGTACCAAACTTTACGCGCTTTACTCCCTTGTCCCAATGCAAGCCGCAGCAGTGCAGTAATTGCGTAAATACACTAAGGCGATCGCTTTAGTTCTGCTTAAGTTTTGGCAGGCAGGCTGATGAAATTTATTTTCAGTAGCCAAAATTATTCTTGATTTTATGCTACACAAATATTCTATTGGATCATGTTAATGAAAACGAGACCAAACACCAAAATACAAAAATGCCAGAAAAAAGTTTTAAAGTTACAGAGTGGTAGAAACTTACATTTGGTACCTTTATCATCATTTAGTAAAAAATGTCTTTTGGTCCCCTTGTAAAAAACATGGCCCAACTGCAAGTTCCTGCGAGGCGAACTAGCATTCTTAGCATCCATTTATTGAACATATCTTACTATTAATCCTATTACGAAATTCATGAGCAAAAAACGTATAGGTATTCTCTAATGTTAAGAATAGTAAGAAATGTCATAGTAATATTTTGACTATTGATTCTTAAGTATTCTTTAAGGACTACTAAAGAAATAATTTATGTAATGAATTGAAACTATAGAATTTAATTGGAAAAAAATAAATACTAATTAGTGAATGCAAAATTTTGTTTGGTAAAGATTTCTTATAAATTACAATAAAAATTATTTAAACGTTCTAAATCAAAAATTGTTACAAGCCCATTATGACCTAGTGTTACATATATAACGCTAACAGCGTTCTTCACATTTCATCACTGGTTCAAAATTTACTCACATTAAACTAGATGTTAGCACAGAAGGCACTTATGCAGACGTGTTATTATTTACATTTGGCAGTTGGATATGTTTACGTGTTTTTTTATATTAATTGTAAATGTTGAATTTTAGTGATAGTGTCTGCTAAGGAACACTCTAGAGTAGCTAGAGTAGGCATTACACAAACTATACATCATGATTGATATTTCATTTGATTGCTAAACTATGTAGTCAATTAGTGTTTCTCTCATATATCCTCGAAATTGGTGATAAGTTATACAGGCTTGTAGAGTTAGATCTCAAGTTTTCAGTGTTACATAATTATGAGGCTAGGTTCTCTGAGGTCAAAATCAGTGATTCTTAAATATTGTGATGAGAGCTATTTCTAAATATTTTCTAAAATCAAATTTTAAATTTATTAGTTTTCGACTTTTACAGAGGAGGAATTACTTTACAAGAGGCTTTAGAAAGGGTTTACATATGTGATATTGAGGAGATATTCGCAGAGCCACATGACAATAATATTTTGTCTGGTGAAGATTTGGCTGAAGAAGATGTGGCTACTGTAATAGTGAAATGGATATGAAAAATATTCTAGTAAGTGAGGCTATGGGGTGCGGCACGAGAAGTACCTACAAGTACCAGAACCATTTGACAACATTGGTCTTTATATTGAATGTTATGTGGTATTTCACAATAAGACTAAGTAGACATCAATATTTAATAAATAAGTTCAATGCAATATTTTTAACCCCTTAGTTAGCTAGCATTAATTATATCCGTATAATATATAATGTTTTTTCCTATTTAGAAAATAATTTTTGACTTTATATTAGTATTAGTTACTTCGTTATTAATTAAATAAAACATTTATCACTGATTTTGTAAGAAAAAAATTAATTCAGGTCATGATTGAATAAAGCCAGGCTGAACTTCACGAAAGAGACTCTTTCTCGTTTACTCGATGCCTGATAGTCCTCCTGTTGTCTACAAATTCTCAGTGAACCACAAAAGAAATTCCACATACTTGTATTTGACTTCCCAACCATTTGGTTGAATTCTGGCAAGTTAATATGTTCTTTAATTCCAAATTTCCTACCTAATTAGACGACCAACTTGACAAAGTAGAATGTTTACAGTACTTGGAGTTTACAAAAGAGATCACGATATTTAGCCCATTTTCCTCCTCCTTCAAAGTGATTTTCGACTCTTAGAACAACTCTTACCTTTACAAATTTTACTCTTAGTTCAAAATGGACTATCCAATGATAAATCAATCAATACAATTAAAAAAAAACAAGTAATCGCGAAAACTGTAGCAAGCACTAATTTGATGAAATATTCTACTATCAAGGTGAGGTTAATTTTTATGATAATTTCAAATATTTGAATAAAAATCGTAGTCAATGAGCACACTTAGAATATTTAATTTTTGAAAATATAAATTTTTACCAGATTAACTTTTTTGGCAATTTTAAAATTATGTTACTGCGCGTTTCACTTAAAAAATGATAAATAGATAGATTAGTGCTTTATATGATGAACTTACACAAGTTACAATAAAAAAATATATAAAAATAACAAAAATAGTAAGAGTAAGTAGTACATATATGAAACATACAATGAATATAACAGTTAACCACAATATAAAATAGTTTCACATACATGAACTCTAAATAATACGTCAAGTCAGAAAACAACTATTCACTAAAATTAAAGATATAACGACTAATAATAATAAATAATAATAAAAGTTTCACTCAATTATATATGACATAGCAGAATATAAATATTCACTAAAATCATAAAAGGCATTTTTAAGTAATTAAATAATTTTTTATCACAGATTTGAAACGATTATAACCTGGATTTTGAATAATAAAAGACAGTACATTAAAAAAAATTTATGGCATGTGCCGTTTCTAGTTTTGGATAGATGTAGAAAATTATGATTTATTTGTTAATTATTTCTTGTCATATAAGCAGGATTAGGTCACGCAAATATTCTAGCACCTCTTAGAAAATAGCCAAATATTAATAATAAATCTTTTTGTCCTTCAGTTGCATAGAAAATAGTTTTTTTTATTAATAGATTAATTTTAAAAAAAGTTTGGTAATTGTATTAATTTTGGCTTCATTTTGCTCAAACATTTTCTTATGCAGCTTCATAAAATTTGTATACTGTATGTGAAATGCCAAATGTGGCCAGTTAGAAAAAGAATACGAGCGATGGCTGAGAACTAGGATGAAATGAGATAGAGTAAGACACAACCAGCGAACACAAGGACATCTGCAGTCTGTGCTCCATCGGCCACCGACGACATACTCACAGATTGTGACCCCACCATTACTGTTATGTCCATCTCGCTGGAAGTCGATCTTTGTTAACATTTGTCCGTATTTGGCATTTTACACACGGTATAATCTTACGCACAAAAGTATTCCTTATCAAATAACGTGATAAAAATTTTGGGTGTTCTGTAGGCCTCACAGACCTGGTGGAATTAATTGCTCATCGGGTGAATAAAGTTATAATAGAAGTTAGAGCCTCTTAAAGTAGATCAAATGCTTGTTTTAGTCATATCTTTGAAACTGCTAGTTATTTCAAATAAGACTTAAGTATATATTTGTCAATTATTTGTAATAAATCTGATATTCATATAAAAAATTTTACGGAATTATTTCAGTACAAAATGTTCAATATAGCATGCTCGTTTCACATTTTTGATTATCTTTTTTATTGCGTCTCATAAATAAAATTTTTTATGAAAAATGCATTTTATTTCATAAAAACAAAGATTTGTTTATTTTCCATCAAGTTCCTTCTTTCAAATTGTAAATGGGCTTTTATTTGCCAATTATACAGTGTGGAAATTAAGTAAAGCATAAATTCAGGAATTCCGTTGATATTAATTTTTTTGGAAAAAATCTCGAAGGGGTATAGCGATTTTGACTTCAGCAAATATTTTCAGTCTATTTTCAGTTTCTTACGTCATTTATTTTTTTTAAGTTATGACGTCATCGACTTTTTTTTTAAATGACAACCTATATTTTTTATTATTGATTTTGGTAGTAGTTTTTATTCCGGTTCCGACCGTATAAAAGTTTCGATAAGTTATTATGTGAAAAAAATCGAGAAAAACAGTCTTAAAAGTTCAAATAACAAAAATTCATTAAATTGGGAAAATTTATCTAGTTGCCGGTGTATCACATTAGTTCGATTTTTTCAACTATTTGTATAATTTCAAAATAAAAACGAATGTGCCATCGATAACTTTTCGTCAAACTTAGGCAACTAGATAAATTTTACCAATTTAATGAATTTTTGTTATTTGAACTTTAAGACTATTTTTTCTCGATTTTTTTTCCAATATAACATATTGAAAATCTTATATGATCGGAACCGGAATAAAAACTACTACCAAAATCAATAATAAAAAATTTAGGTTGTCATTTAAAAAAAAAAGTCGATGACCTCATAACTTAAGAAATAAATGACATAAGAAACTGAAAATATTTGCTGAAATTAAAATCGCTATACCCCTTCAAAATTTTTCCCAAAAAAATTAATGTCAACGGAATTACTGAATTTATGCGTTACTTAATTTCCACACTGTATAAATAGGTGTGATATTACATGTATATTTAAAAATGAGCTATAAATTCCTAACCGAACACTTTGCGGATATATATTCACAATCCTTCCAAATCTGAAAACCCGTACAAGATAATTCAGTTTTGTTTACGTAAAATCTTAATAAAACATATTCAACTTTGCTAAGATAAACGTGATTGTAGCTCCTTAATAAGGAATCAGGGAAGCTAGAACGTAGCATATAAAGTTTTCCTCGGATATAAAATTCTAAACTTTTAATTCCGTTCAGTTATATATTTTCTGATTTTTAATAAACTAACAAACAAATCAACAGGACTTTTTTTAAATATTCATTAATTACAAAGATCCCAAACTAATTCAATCTTCATGACCAAAATCGTGTTTAATTTTCGAAAATTTGTAAAATACCTTCGCTAAAAAAAATCCAAATTTTTGTAAATATGACAGTTAACGAAGCCTTATAGAATATTTCTGTTCACGCTACTGAATGTGTTTAATGAATAACTCCTTAATATGCAGCAATTTATTTGTAATATAATCTTGTTATATTCGGAGCGTCAAATTACATTCACCGGGAGATATTTACGCTGATAATGGCAAAACATAAAAAAATTAACTTATAGATCATCTGTTGTGAGAAATAAGGAAGTGTCCTTACTTGCTATTGCGGAAGGTAATTATTGTTAACGTAGAAATAAATTTCTATCGAAATTCAAATAAGGTATTTAGCGTCAGGCAGGGAATAGTTAAAATATCTCCCCAAAGCGTGTTAATTTTTATCCTTTCAGATTTTTTCTCGAAATTTATAACTTAAAGTAAAGATATCAAAGATGAAAAATTTTTTCTGTAGACGTTAATTTACTAAAAATGTAGCATTTTTGCTAAATACCTAATATTTCTTTAAAATGAACAATAAAATATCAGACTTATGAAAAGAATATGCTTTTTAATAATTTAGCGCCAATATTTGTTTATTTAAGCGCTATGATTTCCACAATTTAATACATTTTCTTCTAATATTAGCTGTAACATAGGCGAATTAATTATAAATAGAGCGTTTAGCGTAAAATATTGGGAAAAAGCTGAATTTTGAAGGAATGACAGTACTCGTATGCCAGTTTCCACGGAGTTTCAATAATAGATGACTCGCTTTTTCCGCTATTTTAAAATAAAGATGGCGGATCACAGTTTTTAAAAATTTGTATCTTAGGAAAATTTAATCCCAGAACCATAATTTTTTTTTTTTATGAAAGAGAATGACACTATATATGTTTTATGTTATATACCTTTTCTCATAAATTTTAAAATTTCGGGAAAAATCCAATTTTTTACATTAGGTCATAAGAACTCTTATTTTCTAACAGCGAGAGAACTATTAATAATGGTCCAATACAAATTTGACTAATGTAAAAAATTTACCATCATTTAAATAGATAGCCGTTTAATTTATAATTCCATGGTTAGTAGTTTCCAAATGAATCGCATTTTATCTTATTTGTGCATCTTCCAAGAGCGAGAACCGATCGGTCTCTTGTTATCGATGGAGGTAATCTTTTATACAGTTAGGTTGGTCAAAAATATTACATTTGGTCATTGATTAGATCATTACTTAAAGTTTGTTATTCCCATTGGGAAGATGATATTGTTATAATATTCGATGGTTATGAATCTATCTCTATAAAAATAAAGTCGGTGTCCCACAAGGTAGTTTATTAACACCAACTCTCTTTTTAATAATAACAAATGCCTTCTGCTTATCTCACCTAATGATGCCCTGTGTTATATGCGGATGATTCAAACTTCATGTCAGATGTCGAAAATGCACAAAAAATCGCAAACAATATGCAAACCTGATCAGAAGTAAACTGTTAGTTATTAAACTACAGCAAAACGAAATTTATACATTTTACACCAAGAAAGAAAACAGATAATCAAAGTCGACTAATAAGATCAGGCTGTGGAAACACAATAAAACAAGTATTTAGTACGGGGTCCATCTTGACAAATTTAATTGTTTTAAATATATGAAGGAAATTTGCTTTTTAATGTTTAAAAAATTTTTTATTAAAAACTCTGCACCTGTTTCAACATTTTACGCCTTTGTAAAAAGTACAGGGAATACTGAACAGTAAAATTTGTGTTCATTGCTTATATAAATACATCTGGTACCTCCTACTCAACAAGACGTACATCAGTATAACAAGCGAAATTGTAAAAAATTGTGCATACGGCAATGTAGACTGGCAAGCACAGTATCTGGGTCCGTACCAAATGTCGATTAAGATCTTTAATAAATTATCAAATTATATATTAAAAATAATTTAAGTATTAATAGATTTAAAATCGAGTTAAAAAATATTCTGCTGCCCAAGACATACTATTCAATAAATGAATATTCTAATGACACTTTGTAAGAACAATTCTGATGTCTATGTACTAAATAATAAATGTCTGTTTGTATATGAAATTTTTATGTAATATTATAACAATAATTAAATCTGTAAAATTAATTTTAAATGTATCCTAAATGAAATATTCTGTAATGTTATTCATCAAATAAAATATTATTTTTATTTTCTTTTTCGGTTGGTCGACGCTGGAGAGTCATCCCATGGCTACGATTCACATGGGAGTCGTGCTAGCATATTACCTACAGCAACTCCACACATCCCGTAGGGTTAGTGCCTGTAGATCCCAGAATCATGTGCCCTAAGCAGACGGAGGGAACCTAGAAAGACCGCTTTCTACATTTGGCCTGTCAGCCCTTGGCTGATTTTTGGCAGGCCGGTATGGTCTTCAATTCTGAGGCTTTATCCCTTCGAGCATTCCGATTATCAGGACGCCGATCTTGATCGAGTAGAATGGGTACAGCACTTGGAACTCGTACCGGAGATCGCGATATATGGTCCATCTTTCCTCCTCCTTCAAAGTGATGTTTTTCTTGGCAGGGGCCGAAAATTTCATGACATACATCACCTTGAGTTGATGGTCGAGGAGGACTGTCAGGCTTATTGGCTTGGATTAGCCTGACAGTCAAGAACGAATAATAGTTCCAATAAGTGAGACATTTCTTGTTTTCAACAACGGACTCAATATTATCTCCGGGAACGTAAGGCAGCACTGGTATCTGGCGTACCCTGTACTCTGGTGTACCCTTAGGTGGTAATATAGCACTCGTAACCCCGCGTTATGTCGATGACTGTAGGCCGAAATCGCACATATGGAGTTCAAATGACGGAACATTTCATACCCACGTTTCTGCGGCCACATAGGTCCACAACCTTTTTTTGATTTGCTCGAAATATATGTAAGGACTACACGAGGTCTGTAAAGGAGTAGGTTACCTCTTAACTTGGGTGAGAAGAGACGGAAGGGGAATGTAACGCGTCATAGTGTATGCCGTGTTGTGAATCATACGTTTGTTGCGTTTATTTTATAATCATTTTGTGTGGTTATTTGCTATTATTTTGATATTTTGCTTATAATTATTATTAGTTATGTTATATTATATTGTTATGGCCCTCGTTTTATAGTTTTTACGTGCTTCTTTGTCATTTTGAGTGACATTTCGATTTGTAAATAAGAGACAATATTAGGTTTAAATTACATTTATTTTGAGAAAGTATGCACAGTAAGATGAAGTATATTTATTTTGAGGAGAAGAAATATCCAGTTAATAATAAATAATTGTTTTAAGCTGACTGGAACTATGTGCAGTGTGGCTATTTGTAAGAGTAATGCTGAGAGGGCAAAGAAGAATGGAGAAAATATTACATTTTTCTTGTTTCCTACCGACATTTCAATTAGGAAAGAGTGGATTGGAAAATGTTAAAAAAAAGGAAAATTTAACCCCCGATAATAAAAACTTGGCAATACACATGTTACAATTGATGATTTTGAAGATGGAATGAAATCAAAATTAATGAATGCATTGCCAAAAAAACAAAAAAAAACTGGTAGGCAATATAAAATATATCTACTGAAAACTAATTTGTGGCAAATTTTATTATGTTTTAGCTATTCCATCACTTAATTTGTTACCTGAAACTTTGACAAACATATCCAGCCCAACTGCAAGAGGTGATCGTGTGAAAACTAGAGAACGCAAAGAGATCGTCAAACAAATTTTAGGTCCATTATTGTCTATAGGAACTGTGGAAAACATTTCATCCACAAGTAAAGGAAATCCCCAAGAAGGTGCATATGAAGAATTACTACGTAATTATAATGTTCTCTAGAGAATGAAGAATTTAACAAAAAAATCAAAGAAACCGAAAAACAGCTTTCTTTTATAAATAAAGGAAAATTCGCGTTGCAAAAACTTGTTAAATAATATGAAGGACAATCAAATTCAAGAGTAAAATAAATGTAGGTAAAAGTATGTCAGACCGCGTAGCTGGCATCAGGATCTCGAATACGTGACTCGGTCCGATAGACTGATATGGTGGTATTGTACAAATATGACACTAGACCGTGTTATGGCAGTCCGTGTATTAAAGAGATTGAATTCTTTATATATTTGTTTCTTATTTGTCTTAATGTAAAATACCTTACTGTTAATAAAATATTTTAAAGATATGAAGTTTAAATAATCATTTCCTCATGAAAAAGAAAGAAATAATAAATAATGTAATCTCAGTTATCACCAAATTATGGGCCTTTACTGGACTTTTATTCAGCTTACATCTCCAGTAAAGGTCCAGTAAACAACCAGCGTTTGAAGTTTACTGGGATATAACTAAAATTATTTATTTAACTGATAAATAAACTTCTTATTAAAATATGTTACTTGTCAATTTGGAGAAGAATAAGTGTAATATGTTGTGGTTAATAATTAAATTGGATTGATTTCTATTTAGCTATTTTATGTATTGGTATACAAGTTATTTTGGTAATATTTCCTAAATATTTAATTGGTGAAATAGGATAGGTCCATTTAGTTTTACCCTTTCCTAGTTTTACATAATATTTATAAAGGACTATGGGTTATTTACAAAATTGAAATTAGTGCTTGGTTACAGGATAAAGTGATCCTTATAAGTAGTACATCGAGAAAATTCAGCAAATGATTCCTGAACTTGCATATTTTGAGATATTGTCTATAGTTATTTATTTGTGGCATCCTATAACGTTCCTTTCTCAGATTCTTTGACTATTGAGCCACTCTCCCATTTTAAGATGAAAAGCTAAATAAAATTGTGCCCATAACTGCTCCGTTTCGGATATAGTGTGTTGATTAAAAAAACTCCTGAAGATCTCTGAAATGCTTGAACATTTTTTATCAAACTTGCTGTGCATAATGAGAACTTTTAGAGACTTCTTTGTTGTAAACGTTTAGAGCATTTTTTTTTTTAGTCAACTCACTAGTATCTCCAAAATAAATTTATTGACAAGACATCGTTTGAGATTTTCGTCTTAATATAGGTTTTTTCAGGTTTAAAAGTCGTTCAGTGTTGATTTTAATAGATAACAGTAAAATCGCATAGTTTTAATTGAATAATATTAGTTGGTGCACGGTGTTAGTCGTAAGAATACTGGTCTGTAGTGCTGTGTATTATACAAAGAATGACAAAATATGTTTTAAAATGAAAGTTTTTCCACGGGATCTTCAGAGAAGAAAGGAATAGGCCGTCAAATTATGAAGGGAAAATCTATAAATACTTTATACTTATGTGAGGTAAGTAACTGCATTTTTAAATATTGTTTTTTACGTACACTTAATTAATTATTTCTTAATTTAAAATATGCAAAATTGTTTAACGTTTTATCTTTGATTGAATTCTCAAAAGCTTAGGCTAGGCCTAGGCTTATATTTAGATAAAATTTATAAAAATATAAAACCATGTGGTTACAAATAAATTAGTTTATAATAAATCTTACATTATACTTACATTCAATTTAAAAAAAGTGACTCAAATGAAAAGATTAAAAAATAAATTTAATCTTTTCATAGGAGTCGGTTTCAGGAAAATGTAAGGATTTTTACTTTTTTATACCTAGTAAGTATAAGGAAGAATAGTAATCGTGATTTTTTCCGACCTCGAGATTTTGATTGATTTATAGGTTTTGAACCCTCCTGAATCCATTCTGACTATTTTCCGAATGATGTTTGTCGGAGCGTGTGTGTCTTTATCGATGTGTGTGTACTGTGTATGTGTGTATCCGCGATAACTCAAAAAATACTAATGGGAGACATCCCAAACATGGCAGTTAAGATTATCAACAACATTTTAGGTGACACATTAAATTTGGTGAATGTGGTATCACCAGAAGAGACATCAAGAATAAAAGAAGAAAACAGGTACAAATTCGGGAAAAAAATTTAAATTTTTTATTGCATTTCTGGACGAATCTCGAAAGACCATAACTTTATGGAAAAAAAATCTGTCTGCATGTCTGTAGTATCGAGATAGCAACTACAGTTTTTTTAGAAAAGGTTTTCAAATTTGGTACACTTGTTCTAAAGGCCAAAGACAATGAAAAAAATCGGTGATGAGCAAAATTGGCCAGCTGGTCCACTAGACCCAAACTTTTTTGTATTTGACTTTACAAAAGAAATATATATTCTTGATGAAAGATTATAAATCATGTCTACTATATCAAGCGAATAAAATATATTTTTCAAGTACTTAATAAAGCTGATGTAAACTGAAATTTTGTACGCACTTGACCTCATGAAATGGGGTTAGGATAAATGTGGCAGTTTGACGTTTGAAATATTTAATTTAGTTACAAAAATGTCAAAGTCAATAAGAAGAAATTATTAAAATATATGACATGAATTATTATTGACAGTATCGAAGGACGCTGATAATTAATTATTAAAAAATTTTTATGAAACATTTCAAGATACGTTTTTAAAATTTAATTGAGGAAAGTGAAGAATTAAACAGAATGATTTTTTTAGATCAGGATGATATATACTGGTATAAGAAAGTTATGTGCTGGCCACATCAGATATTTTTGCAAATATTACGATTTTTCTCAGATTGTTTATAACAATTGTTTATTTTAAAAAAATTGTAAATTATAATGTAAAAACCAAAATAGTATATTATATTACTCTTTCTTACCAAGTTTTCAAACAAATTGACAGAGTTTTTGATACATCAACATTGTAAACATTTTTCATGCAATGAATTGATAAAAACGGTACTTTTGGTTAGTTATGATTTTTTTACGGCGAAACTATAGATTTTACAATAAAATATCATGAGATCAGAATTATCAGTTACTAACAGAACCTCATTTTGCAATTTTTTTAGGTTTACGATAAATAATCTCCAAGATATCTTACCTTTAATTCTGCTGAAATTCCGATGAAATTGAGAATATTCTTTTTAGCGGAGCTGTCAATATTTGAATTTTTGGTCGAACAATTTTTTTCTATTGTGGAAAACTTCTCCACAATGCATAGAACATTCACGAAATTTTTGGACGTTTCAATAGTTACATAATGAATTACATAAACAACTAAGAGCGTCAGAGCTGCTCCCGCGTGCCATGGGTTTTTATTACACAACTTTGAGTGCGGCTCACGGCTAAACTATAAATGATAAATATGTATCGTCACAGACTTTCTTTGTAAAATTTTGTTCTCTACAACTTTGGTCCTATAAAATATTGGTGAATTTGTTACAGTACTCTCACTGTTTTGGGTGGTGTTGCGGCGCACTTTTTTAAAATGTTTTTTAATTTTTTGCCTACTTGTCCGGTGGGTAAAATCTGAAATTTCAGATTATTATACTGAGTTTTTAATTCTGAACAACTACCAAATATTTTCATGGCCACCGCATGCCATATGGCCAAATTCTTGATTGAGAGACTCTCGGACACACCAGTACCGAGATATTATGTAAATCAATTTTTCACCACCATTTTTAAATTTTCTGCAAATTTTCTCGCCGATTTAGAGATCTCAAAAAGAACGATAATTTAAAATCCCGAATTCTACCAAATGCGGCAGGTTTTGTTTCTCCTTGCATTATTCAAGAATTGTGTTACCGTCTCAGTATTTTAAAAATACCACTAAATATCCACGCCCTAGCCAGGAATAGAACCCGGAAGTCCTTGGTCTTAAGCCTAATGTGTAAGCAATGAGCCACTGACGCTTGATTTTTTTAAATTTCTTTTGTGCAATATTATTGTTTTGTTTTTCTATTTGACCATGAAACATACAATTTTTTTATTTATTTTATTATGTTTGTTAATTCTGTTAATTTATTTGTGGTAATAAGTATACACATTTTATGATCTGTATTTAATATATTCTTTGCCAAATAACAAACTGATTGGAAACTTTCCACCAACTGCTATAGATGATTCCCCTTGTTTATATAAGGCAAACTCTAAAAAAGTAAATCCCTATAATTTCATTTATATATTTCCCCTTACTTTATTGATAGTTAAAAATTTACAATGTACAAACTTTGACATCCCTTTTATGTAATGCACAATAGACGCCATTTATATAAATTAACAAACATTCTCATCTATTTTATTTATTTTCTAATAGATATTCAGCCGTATTATCAAATTGAACTGTCTCTCACCTTAAACCGTTCAAGTCTCTAGTTGGAGTAAAAGGTGATCCATTTCTGTCAGATAAATCCTTTAGATGCTAGAATTCTTAATTCTTCTAAAAGACGGTGATCTTTGAGACACTGACGTTAGCATTTAGTGTTTGATGTATTTGAGAAAAGATAAAATGTAGGTAATTAGTTATAACTTCATTGAGAGTATCATTTTGAAAAATGTTGTAATTATTATGCTTGATAAATATTATTGTACATATGGTTTTCAAACCTTACTTAAAAACAAAAAGCCATTAAAAAGCTTAAAATACATACAGGGTGTTTGATTTATCGTTCTACAGCGCATAACATTTGAACCAAACAAGATAACTAATTATAATGGAGGAAGGAAGCTGTACTGCTTTCTACAGGATAAATTTTGACGGTATCAAAAAAATAAAATATCGCCACTCTATTTTCCGATGTCTTTAAGAGTTTTCAGAAGTTTTTCAAATAATAAAATTTTGATTCAATGTTTGGATTATTATGTAAATTTAACTTAATTACAAAAGTAGGCGATCAAATCGTGGCTTACCCTAATTTTTTACCAGTATTGGATTTTCTCAATTTTAACTAGTTATTTTTCTGTCCATAATTTTTAAATAAAACAAGACAGGAAAAAATGTGGATGTAGTTATTTAGGTATTCATGGCGGCAAAACCAGGATTGGCTGTACGTCATGTAAGCACGGAAATTGTTCATGCATGTGTGACACAATATATCTTACCTTGTAATTATTTTAGCGAAAACCGTAATATCCAAAGTTGATAGTCAATTTATTCCAAACACTCACTCGAAGGGGGCTGGAGGTATTCTATATATAAACAAAAAAATTAGCAACCAGAAGGGCATTAGGTACGCGTTTGAAACCCCCTACCGCTGAGTAGCCCTTAACAAGGAACCAATAAAACGTCTTTACAACAGAGGCCTAACTAGCAATTAAAGCGCCTGTGGCCAGCCAACAAAATCTATTACATCTTTTAAAGAAATTTTCAAAACTTTTTTTGTTTTTTCTCCAAAGAGTCTGATACTATTTATTACACAGGATAGTGAGCTGCCATAGTCGACAAGGGATATGTGGTGATGTTTTTCATTTATTTTTTCGATATATACATCCCTTCACGGCTTATGAGGACTTTTTGGTTTTGTCAGTTTATACTTCATATATTTAACATATATTCGATTTATTAATGATTTCTTTCAACACTTTTTTGTTTTTCATGCAGAGATCGGGACTTTTGCACAGAATAGCAGGCTACCAAATTCGACAGAGGGTGTGAGGGTGTATTTTATTTATTTTTTCTATATCTGCATCCCTTCACAAATTATAATAACTTTTTGCTCTGTCAGTTTATGCTTTACATATTTAACATCTATTCGACCTATTAAAGATTTTGTTAAAACTTTTTTTTAAATTTTGAATATCTGGGGGCATCAGTCTCCAGGGTGGTAGATAACCTTTTAAATAGAAAAGAAGCAGACTTCTCTAGCTAGATATAAATGTGAAGTATCTGAAAAAGTTCACATAATTTAAGTATGCCAATTACATCTTTCGACAATACAAATGGATTTTTAATGAGTAGCGAAGGAGATTAACTCCGAAACATTTACAACAAATTTTAGTAATATACTTTTTTGCAACCGTCTAAAAAAGTTAACTATTTTTCGTCAATTTTTTTAGTGGAAAATACATCTTTTCCGGTCCCTTATGTCACTTTTGGTTGACAATATTAAGGAATGTACCTAATTAAGCACTCTAGGCAACAGCGTCTGACATATGTCAGTTAGATTTTATAAATTTTGTTAACAAAATATTTCAAGTTAAAAAGTGTTTTGAGAATAGCAAAAACGGTTGCAGAGAAAATATTGTACGCAACACACCCGAAAAGCATTTTTATTGGGCTCGCAGGCTAGCTAGCCCAGTAAAGAATCACTTTCCGGTTCTTGTTACGTAAATAACTGTTATTCCTGTGATTGCCAGTAGGGCTGGGCGATTGTCAAAAGTCATAATCGATTATCGATTATTGAAAATTAATCGATTATTTCGATTAATCGATTATAATCTATTAATCGATTAATCAAATAATCGATTAATCAAATGATCGATTAATCGATTAATCAAATAATCGATTAATCAAATGATCGATTAATCAAATGATCGATTAATCGATTATTTGATTAATCGATTAATCAAATAATCGTGTAATCGAAAATCGGTTATAATCTATTAATCGTAAAAGAGACTAATCGATTATAGTCGATTTTAACCAGCTTTAATCGATTATTCGTTTCTCTTGCTCACCCCTAATTTACGGAGCTGTAGGATTCATCTTAGGGTTATTTTAAGTATTATTTACATACTGTTTATTTATATGACTATAATACTATAATAATTGTATTAAGTAAAAAAATAGATAATGAGTATGTAGAGCTAGGCGATTGTCAAAAGTTGTAATCGATTATCGATTATTGAAAAATAACCGACTATTTCGAATAATCGATTATAATCTATTAATCGGTTAATCAAATAATCGATTAATCGATTAATCAAATAATCGATTAATCAAATGATCGATTACTCGATTAATCAAATGATCGATTAATCGATTAATCAAATGATCGGTTAATCGATTAATCAAATGATCGATTAATCGATTAATCAAATGATCGATTAATCGATTATATAAGAAGAAATAATCAAATGATCGATTAATCGATTAACCGATTATTTTTCGATTAATCGATTATTTGTTCCAGCCGTAATTGCCAGTTAAAAATACATGTTCGTTAGTTTTACATTCACCAATACATTCAAATGTCTTTACGTAATTTAGATATCTCTGGCCGGAAAAAATAAAGTCGATGTCACTCCCAAATTTGCTTATTGTCAAAATATAATTTTTTTTTGTCATATGTTTTACGTCAAATTAGTTTACGTATTAACGTTTTAAAATGAAACAAAATTCACTTGGTGTGCAAAAAAGCCGTCACTGTAAACCAATACACGCGTCTGAGCTTTAATGATAAATCAAACATCCTGTACATCAAATATTTATAATAAAACTTGCAGGGTAATTGTTTTAAAAAATATATAAAAAATAATTCAAATGACAATTATTTACCTTAAAAAATAAATTATTTGTGCTTAAAATATTTTCTTAACCGCCTCGAAAGTCTTCGCAGTGATCCCTTGAATTGAAAATCTAGGATTTTGTGTTAGGTAAAGATGTTGGTTCTTCATTTCCTATATTTCCGTTATGGTATAAAGGATATGGGAGAATTAAGAGAAATTTGTTTCTTTATTAGGAAACTACACTTTGTACATATCTAAAGAAAAATTTAATGCATACATTTCTTTAGAACTAATTTGGATTGTGATAAATTAGATCGCTGTTCTAATGATTAATACAAAAAAAAATTCCAAGCAAAATTACATTTATACATGAATGAATAAAATTAAAAATGTAAGATACAACTTTCTGTTATGAGCAACACATCTGTTATAATCTTATTAGTAAATGAAGAGCACGCATATCTTTTCACATACAGGGTGAGTCAATAAGGCGGATTTCTTCTGTATCTCCTGTCTTGTTAGAGATGAGGCATGGTTACAAATTTCAATTTAATTGTGAGAAAAAGGACGTTTTTTACAATTACTATCAATTATACAGGGCGATCCGTAAAAGTGGTAGATGAGAGAATACATATTTTTAAATGGGATAACGCAATTTTTTTATTGTGTTTGAAAACCATTATGACGGCCTATTCAGCAGTAAAATATTTTAAAAATTTGTTTTATGGCTAATGAGTAAAAAAAATATTTTTATGGAAAATTGACGATAGCAGGTATCACTTTGAAAATACATTTTGGACTTATTTTTGAAGATTAATTATTTTCCTTTAACATGGTAGTAGTTTATGCTATATTTTACCTATTAGCTGATGTAGAAAGTATGTATTTTATACTAGGTGTTCATAAAAGCACCGTTAATTTATAAATATTCAAACTGCCAAAACTCAACTTTTTCAAATGGAACAACATCCTCTATATTTTTTGTAAAAAAATGTGTAATTTTTATGTACCTTTGATATAATATGTCCTATACCAAAAATGAATAATTTTCAAAATATTGCTGTTTATGTGTAAGTAGGTGTTTTATTCAGAAAAGTCAAGGTACCTTTGAGATGATTTCATAGGGACAAAGATATTTAACGTCATTTGATTTTAGTTCTTTTCGATTTTGTTTCAAACCTCCACCTAGTTTTCAGTAAAAAATAAATTTTACGAGGCAGGAATTAATTGACATGATTTATACCCTTGGTGAAAGTAACAGAAATTGTTTTTTGACCTCCAGAATTTACGTTGAAAAGTATCCTAACAGAACCCATTCACTAGATGCTTCTTTCAAAAATTTAAAAAACGGATTTGAAGAAACAGGTGACATTTCTTATAAAAATGTTAATCGTATAAATATCGTTACGTGTATGCTATCCGCACAAATACCTATACTCGCAGGATTTGCCCTTTATGGGCTTTGCTGCTCTTAATGTGGCCTACTTTGCCACATTTATAACAGCGGATACTTCCATTCGGCCGCCCACTATTTTGTTGGTCTTGTCTCGGCTGGAAATTCGACTTTATCAGTAGTTGGGTTATCATCTTATGTAGATCAGATATCAGGTTTTGTGTTGTGTTGTCTGGCTTGTCTTCCTCCACACTCACGGCTCAGACTCTCTGATTCGAATGCGTGGTATTCTCATAGGCAGCCTCAATTTCAAGTGCATATACTAGGGCCTGGCTAATTCAAGGATTTATCTAACCTCCTGGTCTCTTACTCCATCAATAAACGTTCCAACTGTCAACTATTCTTGAAACTGCATTGGTGCATCAGGAAAGGTTAAATGACCTCGAACTCCTGGAGGCTTTCTCCATCCCGTTGTCTGCGTGATTTCAGCTGCGCCTGATATACTTGGACGAGATGTTGGTCGCCATATCTTAGTTCTAACGCTGCCTCCAAAATGCTAAAGTTTTGTTACTGCGCTGCAGGAATTGTTTGGAGCATGTCTAATGCTTGGCCTCTCAGTGCTACTACCAACACTGTTGCTTTCTCTTCGTCGTTTCAATTATTTGAACGTGCAGCTGCCTCGAACTGTCTCTTATATGTTGACCATGAACCTTGACTATTGAAGGAAGGGGGTTGTAACCTGGTACCAGACGACAGTACTAACTGGCTATCCTTCTGTTTAATCGTTGTTTGAGCCAAACTACTTCTCTTTTAATTTCACTGACGTCTTCTTTAATTTCATTAACTTGTCCCTCGATTTCACATACTTTCCCTACCGCTTCAGTGATTTTTTTCGATAACATCTCTTAATTTTTTCAATGAGGGAGAAAATGGCTGCCTGCTGTTCATCTAGGCTTCTTTTGAAGTCTTCTCTTTTCTCAAGTCGCCACTTTTCTTGATCCTCAAAAATTTTTCTTAATTCTTCCTGACGTTTTCTTTCTTAATTCTTCCTGACGTTTTCTTTCTTTCTCTTCCTTTTTTAGGTCTTCCATCATTTTTCTTGTCATCTTTTTTTTCCTGCCTTTTTTTCTTGTTCTTCTTTTTCAACTTTTAACAAAACTGGAAATGTCAACAGACATAATTTACAATATTATGCTACAGAACCTTTTAATTTTGTCAGAACTGTGGATTACCAGCATATATGGTCACTCAATGTTTGGGGAGGAATTATTGGAGACTGTATCGTCGGACTTCATTTCTTTGATGGCAACTTGAGTGGAAACAATTATCTGAATTGTTTACAAAACGATTTAGAAAATCTTGTAGACGAATTATTACCTTTAGAATTAATAAGAAGCTGTGGATACAACAAGATGGTGCCTCTGCCCACTACATTGTTCGAGTTAGAGAATATCTGTGTTTTCTGACCGATGGATCGGTAGCAGAAGTCCCATAAATTGGCCAGCTAGTTCAAATGACCTTACTAAATTGGATTTTTATTTATGGGGTTATGTTACAGATCAAGTTTACCAAATCCCTCCTATTATTAAAGATTATATGAAAAATAAAATAAAAAAATGCCTTTTAGATTATCGACGTTGACACAATTAGAAGAGTCAGTAATTCTTTTCAAAAAAGAGTGGAGTTGTGTATGCAATAAAATGGAAGGCACATTGAACACCTTTTATGATAATTTTTGTTAGTTTTCGTTGTATTTTATGAATACTGTTTTTGTTAAATTTTAAAGCATTGAACTTAAAAATGTTACCTTTATTTTACTTCCTCACCCCTCAAAGTGAGGAAGTTATGTATTCGTAAAAAATTTTGAAAATTTTTATTACATTTCTGTACCTTGTAAAAAATACATATTTTCTACATCAGCTAATAGTTAAAATATATTCTTTCATCTACCACTTTTAAGGATCGCCCTGTATAATTGATAGTAATTTTTAACTGTCTATTTTCTTACAATTTCATTAAAATTTTGATCCATTTCTCTAACGAGACAGGAGATACAGAAGAAATACGACTTATTGATACACTGTATCAATAGTGTGTCAAAATCCAATTTCGGTCTTAGAAAATTTTGTAAACTATTTTTTTTTATGAAATTGGTATCGCTTCAAGAGCCGCACATTTTAAAAATATTTTGAAATATACAGGGTGACTGGCTACAGCGGAACATCTTCGGGGTCTAATTTTTTAAATAGAATACCCTATATCTTTACATTTTTAAATTCAGCGTAAAATTCCAACGATCGGCGATCTTCAGATTTTTGGATTTTTGAAGTGGCGTTGCCAAGTTATTCAAAAAAATAAGAAAATTTTAGTTGGAAAAAGGTTTAATAAATTAATTCGCTCTATGTGTATTACTATTAATTAAAGAAATTTATTTTGCAGTTATGTAGACAAGGGTACATCCCTTCAACGACACAACCTCTAAATATTGATTATTATTTTACACTAGCGCTAATTTAGAGCATTTCTCGTTTTTGTCAAATAGAACACCTTGTATATTATTGTATTTTTTGCATTGGCACGTTAATTCTCTACAACTTTTGTGAATAATATCCTATACGTAAAATCAGTATTTCCAGAGATGTTTTAATTTTCTGTCAAAAACCGTTAAATTATTATACTTTTTATTTGTAACTGATCTAGTAGCCATGATTTTGACATAAACTGAGAATAATTATTGGAAGTTATCTTATTCACGTTTAATTTATTAACTATTGGAATAAAGCATTTCACTATTTACAATTATTTTAAATTATAAATCAGTTTAAAATTCGTACTTTTCAATACAATATTTTTCGAGAGAAGAAATGGTCGATATGGTTATGTTCTGGATGCGAGTAATAAAAATTATTTTTTGCTATCGAATTTATAAGGAGCCATATCCGGAAAGAAGACAGCCCTCTAAAAGAGAGGTTGACATTGATTTGACGATACGGGGAAAGGGAAATATGGAAAAAGGAACGAAGAAGAAATGTGGTAAATGTTTTCTTTTACATATGTATAACTCTTTCGTTTTCTTAAACGAAAGTCATGCTTTTGAGCCAGACTGAAGATCCTCTATCGCAGTATAAGAGAAATTTCAAGAAAAATGATATTAGCCATCGAATCCTACAAAAAAAAAACAGATTTCATCCCTACCATATTTAACTAACGCAGGAACTGATTGACAGGGATTATGAAAACCGAATACAATTTTATCATTAGATACAACAAAAAATAGGACAATAAATAATTTTTTTTTACTTGTCATAATTTCGTTATTACGACAGAATCAAACCTTACAACAATTACCGGAGGATGTCCCAGGGGTAGAAGGGAGAGAATATGGTACTTACATGATAGGACACCTGTGTACCACACTGCAGTTATTCCCGAAAATTTAAATGACTCTTTTCTCCAAATGGATAGGAAGAGGAGAACCCCATAGTTGGCCTACCAGAAGCCCTGATTTCACCAATCTTTTGTGGTGCCATATTAACGAGCAAGTTTGCAAACTCCTACAACTACAAAATATAATATGACAGACAGAATAAGGGAAGTTTTTCTGAACATTTTATGAAACTATTCATTTGTAGTAGCACAAATAAAACTATTGTTCTTTATTTTCAAATCTAAATAAAGAACATTAGTTTTATTTGTCCTACTATCCACGAATAGTTTCAAAATATAATCAAGCTACAGGACACAAATTATTATTTAAGATTTTCTGTATATTCCCGGAGAACACTTAGACGTCTAGAAAATATGCAAAAGATGTCAGAAAGATCATCTACAGATAATCAAAATCATCAGAAAGTTGGTTGTTTTTATGACATCTAATGTCCGTCAGATTTATGTTCATTTTTGATCCTAATGTTATGTATTTATGATGTATTTTTGTAGACGCCTTAAGAACATATTTTTTTACTTCTATAGCTATTGACAAGAAAACTTACTATCATAAGAAACATCAAAAATCAATATTTTTGTAAACTAATTAAAATAAACAATTGTAAAACTCGTTTTTTTTTTTCAGAAATATAATATATTAATTTGTTTTCTGCTAGTCTGCTGTGTTATTTATAACAACAATCACTCAAACTAGATCGTTCTCAATTTAATATAAGTATGTAGAAAGGTAGATAATGTAAGATTCAAGAAATATCACAATTTGTCACAAAGGTATATCACCGACAAACGCAAGCATCCTTTTTACATAGTAAACAATGTGCTTTTTATAGCTGGCACAGATATCATATAAAAAATCAAAGGATCCAAAGTGTTACTTATATTTTGACCATTACTTTACCTATGTATATTAAAAATTATTTGAGATTAAAAGATCAAGGAAGTTTTTTTAAATTATTTTCTTCAAAAGTTTTAAGTGTTCTTTATTAGTTTTTGAATGTATGTATGTAATTGAAATAAAAACGTTTGAAATTAAAGCAATTAGAAATTTGTCGTTAATATAAAAAAAAAATTTAATTTGCGTATATTTGTAAACATTAATATTTCTAAAATTCTTTTTATTTTATAGAATTATATATCAATTTCATTACTTTAGTGAAGTTTTACAATCTAAATTAACGTGTCCAAATAATTGAACACAGAATATCCCATAATTAAGTACCTTGCTTCAAGGGGATGACAGAACTACAAAAAATAAGTTGAGTTTTGTATATAAATATATGCCATAAATCAGTTCATAAGAGAGCTACAACTTCTTAAAGAACTGAAGTACAACAAAGTTATTTGCCAATAAATTCGAAACGTCTTAAGTTGCAAAATAAAATTTTTACTACTTATTAATTTCATAATGTTACATATTTTATCAAATTTTTATCTAAATATCATGATTTTTTGGGGTACTTACAGAGTGGGTGAGGGTGAATTTTCGCTATAATTTTTTTTTAATCTTTTTTAACATTTAAAACGGAAAAAGGCACTAGTGTTAATATAAATCAAATTTTAGTTTCGCAAATATAAACCAGGTAAGTAAAAATTTTTATATATATTTTTTTGAATAGAAATGTTTTTAATTTTCTATATTCATTTATTTGTTGTATCCGTATAATTTATCTTCGAACCTTCTTTGGGTATTAAGTCGCTGTTCTATATAAATTGTTTATATATTTTTTTAAATAAACCATGCGTAGCAAAAGGATTGTTCAGATTGTTTTTTTCTTCAAAAAAACCAACCTATGACTAATCCTTTCGGCGCAGAGATTTATTTAACAAATTCTTTAAATAATTTATAAGATGGTGGATACCCAAAGCAGGTGCGAGGAGAAATAGTTTTTTTATTATAAATAAATTAAACAGCGTTATTAACAAAAATTAACTATTTATTTAATATTAATGAATATACGAAATTTTCATTGTTTTTGAGAAATAAATATTTGTTCACTATAAATAAATTAAAAACGGAATTAATGTATTCATCAACAATAAATCCACGCAATTTTCTGTAAAAAGTCTTATTCCTGAGAAATAAATATTTAATGCTCAGAAACAAATATTTAATGTTCAGAAACAAATGTTTAATATTCACAAATAAATATTTAATGTTCAGAAACAAATATTTCTTACAAATAAGTATTTTGATTTAATTGATAATATTAAATATTCGGCTTTTAATCAAATAAATGCCTTAATTCTCCCAATTAAATGTTTAGTTCGCCAAATACAAAGAAATCATTTATTTGGTTGAAATAAAATTTATTTCTCCCAACTAAATCATTCTCTCAGTGTATTGTTTTGAGTTGTTATCACCGAAAGACTTTAATTTTAATATATCTTAAGTGATTATTCATTTATCGAAATGCAATGTCAATACACTGTGTCGGACTTTTGATGGAAACATTCCAACTTTTCAAATTTTTAAGAATAAATTAGATACAAATAATGTATTAAAATGTTTCAATTTAATCAGGATCACACCAGTGTCATTTTAGATAAAAAAACCCAATAAGTTATTTGATTTTATAATCCTGAGAAATTATGTTTATAACAGAAAAATTGGCCAAGTTTTGAAACTTGACAGGAGAAAGTTCTCTGACCTATCGTGGTAAGTTCATCTCTTAAAATTAGAAATACGTTTCAGCTTACTTATCTGCTAAACTGTTAAATTTTTGTCAAGTATGCCAGTGTGAAAAATGTTCGCAGTAAAATTTACAACAGGAAATGTTCTATTCATTTTTTCATTGCAATGAATGGTACTCAAGGAAATACAGATTTTATGTATGATTTACTCGGAAACTACTCATTGTACGCAAGAAAATCAAAAGGGCTTAAATTGTCGAACGGATATTATTTATCGAATACGCTCATAGCTTTTCTCGTACATTTCCCTCAGTTTTCAATATTTTTACGAGAACTGTGTATTGCGTACTTCAAGCTCAATTCCGCGTAAACTTTGGGCAGAGTTGTTGGAGCATTTTTTTAAGCTGTTACCCCTACAGGCCTAATCCCTGGGAGTCCAGTTCGGTGTAATCAGAATCAAGTAAATCCTGTTATGCTAGTGTCAACGACATCACCGTCTTCGATAGTGTCTACGCTTTCAGCTTTTAGGCAGGCCTGGCCATGGCAATAGGAGGATACTGTTGAACAACGTAGACCAACTTTCGCACATCCGCATACTTTTCTACATTATAATTTGCATTTGAACGCGTCTTAAAACGCAGATTATACTAGTGAAGAATGTGGCTACATGCTGCGTTTGGAACTAGCATTATATATTAATTAACATTACATACGTCTACATATTGACACATACGTCTTTCTTGACTAGTGCAGTTGGGAAAAAATGTAACGTATAACAAATGATAATATTTTAAAATTAATTTAACTGCATTTGAATACAATTTTCATTTTTCTTTTTTCGGTAGATGAGTAAACCTTCTAATTACAAAAAACCACTAACTCAATTTGCTAAAAATTGTTACATAGGGCCTTTCACTTAAAGACGGCAGTACATAATGGGGATGGAAAAAACTTGGTAACATTTTATTGCCAATTCCTACAACTGAAATCCTACAGACTGGGGATGAAAAAAGTCGGTAACATCTTATTACCCATTCCTACAACTGAAAAGTCGGTAATATTTTATCACCGATATTTGTAAGAATATCACTTTAATAGTTATTTGAGTTAAAATTATATAACAAGCATTTTACCAATCCATTATCTTATTTATAATTTAACAAAGCATTATTTTTCTAAGAAAAACACATAAAAAACTACGCAATATATGGGATGAACTTATATTTAAATCATCTAGGTGTATAAAACTCAATCAGATGTCGCTAACTTCTAGGAACTTTTTCAAAACTTTATCGAACTTTCCTCAACATTTTTCTGGGCTTTCCCTTGTATGCACGGAAAAATTTCCCAGCTGTTCACTAATTTTAAAATGTGCTCTATTATATTCTGAGTTATGTTTGGTATTTTAAAAGTTCAGTGAGATTTCTTTCTCAAAAAATTGAATGCGATTATAAAAAAATGTACCTATTTAATGCCGAAGTAAATATAGAGCATCGACCCCTATTTCTGCACCAATGGATATTAATAACTATCATACTGCAATCTACACAGTTTTATACTTGTTATTAAACACAGAATTACACAAAAATAATTATTAAGTGTAACAAAATAAATAAGTAACTTCTAACTCCCTATACTATTTTTGAAAATTTGAAAAAACCTCTTTGTTTTATTTTCAGGCGCTGAACCCATCCTACAAATTTGGAGATTAAAATCTAAATCACCCTGAATAGGAGAGACATTCTAATTCGCCTAAAAACAAACAATTTATTGGGGTGTTTCCATTAAAAGTGGACATATTGTAGATGAGTAGTGATTTCCACTGAAAAGCAATTTCCAAAAACGTGAAATATTGCTAAGAGTTAATAATGTTGCTAATTTGAAATGAAATAAATGAATAGATTGGGTATGTTTCTTAATAAGTTCTCCATTATACTGATGACTCTTTTATAGGTCATTTAGTTTTTCTTCTTCTTTATCCAGCAAGGCTTCATTCATCATATCAAAGTAAACTGTTTCTTTTCTGCCATTTCTCTATAGTTTGAGGATATAAGAAATTCTCGTCTTCTATTTTCTTTACTTGGTGACTACCGTACATATATATCTCATATTTCTACTGAGTTTTATATATGGAACGTATTATTTGTCTCAAATACATTTTTAAGAACAATATAAGGAATAAAAAGATAAATATGCTTTATCATATATAATACGCTTTACGTATTTGTATCTTTGACTATAATTTTATTTCTCTAAACAAACAGGGTAGGACTCGACAAGAAGAGAGTGTGGAATATTTCTTGACGTCATAGATCATTGTAAGTGTGAATCCCGACTGCAACATCAATGTGACAAATTTGTTAAATTATGCCACTATAACACAAATTTGTCAGCGTAAAAATTATGAAAATTTTAACATATTCTCAACATAAATAACTTTATAAATAAATGTTGCAAATTGTCTAAATACTTTACCGAAATATACCTTTTAGTAGGTAACATAAAAAATTTTTGTTAAAATTCTACCATCCATGTTTTTAAATACTTTTTTTGTGTTATATCCAGGCCTTTTAAAAGATATTCTTTCACAGTAAATACAGATATTTTGAAAGTCAGATGTAAATTTTGTAATTCATAAAAAAACACACAGAATCGAAACCGGGATTTGAACCCGGCAGTCGATGGCAGTAAAACAGCTACGTATGCCACTTAACTCTCTGGCCCACCGAGCTCGACATAAATGAATATTTATTAAAAGAGGAGACACGTATATTATGTTTTCATTAGAATAGGATTTTCTACCAGTAATAACTTTTATAACTTCTGCTGCAAAATCCAATCTAGAAAATCTAGAAATCGTCATACAATAATAGCATGTTCTTTAATGAATCCGCCATTATTTTGTTAAATGGTGATAAATGTATGTCCAATTTCTAGATTTTTGTACGAACTTGTTGTCAATTCTTAGAGACAAGGTAAGTAGTGTAACCAAATTGCAAGCCATTTCATTCCAGTTTGCCATTTTCCGTGATGAATTTCTGCCAGTCTAATCCAGATGGCGCCACTGATTTCTACTGGAATAGTTGGTTTATCGTATTTTTGTGTATGCCTAAATACCTGTCTTTATTGTTCATACTGTACTCTTAAATGTTGATCTCCTTTCAAACTATATTCGAGTGTAGCTTTCTGGAGTAAGCACCTGTAGTTCAGCGGTCTGATAAAATTTATATATTTTCTGGTATTATTGTGTAATTTTATGATTATCATTATTTAAAAAGTTGAGTAGTGGTGAGAGGTATGTGAAACTTCTCATATGGTCCAAATGCTATTATCCGACCGACATCATAGATGTATCTGTGGCGGATAGCGACTTGCTAAGCAAGTACCGAGAGCGGCGACCTCTAGCCCAGGTGGACTAAACTACTGTTATGATAGCATTTGGACCATATGAGAAGTTTCACATATCTCTCACCACTACTCAATTTACCTTAGTCAGTATATGACTAGCAGGTTGGCCACTATCATTTGTCTTTTCCATAACCTATGGCATACTGAGGAGAACTAATAAGTTCGAAACCGGTCTATGTCTGGTTAGGAATTGACAAATGATATTGGCTACCGATCTATCATGATTTGAAGGTATAATCCAATGCTGGTCGGGGTATTTGCCCGCTGAGTCGCTGTTTCGTTCAAATCATATTTAATAACAGTAGTTTAGTCCACCTGGGCTAGAGGTCGCCGTTCTCGATACTTACTTCGCAAGTCGCTATCCGTCAGAAAGACATCTATGATGTCGGTCGGATAGTAGCATTTGGACCATATGAGAAGTTTCACATATTTCTCACCACTACTCAATTTACCTTAGTCAGTATATGACTAGCAGGTTGGCCACTATCATTTGTCTTTTCCATAACCTATGGCATACTGAGGAGAACTAATAAGTTTGAAACCGGTCTATGTCTGGTTAGGAATTGACAAATGATATGGCTACCGATCTATCATGATTTGAAGGTATAATCCAATGCAGGTCGGAGTATTTGCCCGCTGAGTAGTTGTTTCGTTCAAATCATTTTTAATTATTTAAAAAGTTGCTATTTTGGTATAACGTACCTTTTGGAGGTAATTACTTCCTCACCCCTCAAAGTGAGGAAGTGAAAAAATTTTGAAAAGTTGTATTGCATCTCTGGACGAATCTCGACGAATTATGACGACACACAAAATTTCAGACAGAAAAAATTTTTCTGTCTGTGTGTGTGTGTTCGCGATAGCACCTACAGTTTTTGAGATAAAGCTTTCGAATTTGGTACACACATTTAGACGTCAAGGAAGAGATTGAGTCCGTTGATGAGCAAAATCGGTCTCAATGTCTAAAAAATACATGAGTGACATTTCACCAATGTGACTTTTTAAAACGTGAATATGTGACTTTTTGAAACGTCAAAAAATGTGACTTTTTTTGAAACGTCAAAATGACTTTTTTTGAAACGTCAAAAAAATTTGCCTTTTTTGAAACGTCAAAAATTACTTTTATTATAAACTCCACCACACGTCGAGTTTTACTACGGTGAGGAAGTTCTGATCCCCAAGTAATTGGCAGCGGTTTTTTCATAATAATATTGTATCATATTTACCTTAATTTATGCCTTGGGCGAATTTGCTTTTCGGTGATCACTGAATAGTTCACGTTAATCCTTCTTTAGAACGGCGGTCATTAATATCGATTAGTATCGGTTTATCGTGCCTTGTTGGCAATTTATCTATATCCCTCTGATATAATAATTTCGTGTGCTAATTTAAATTAACTTTCAGGTTATTGTAAATCTTAGATTTACCCTGCATCAACTTCAGCTGTGGCCATTTTATATTGTTTGTAGAACAATCTTATGTTTGGACAATTAGACCTTTTCATTTCAAGATAAATTTTGCAAATTACCTTATTTTCTTTGATTAACATTTTTGTTACCCACCCTGTATCAGTTTTAGAAATGGGACGCTTTTTAACAAGTTTAAGTGGACATGCAACATTAAAACACCACGTAATATTTTCTAAGAAGAAAATAAATGCATCGTTTACATTTAGAATAAATATGGTATTCCAATTTATACTTGCTAGACGATCATTGAATTCCTGAATATTATGTTCTTGTTTGTCGCATTTGTATACCATTTTATTATCAGTCATAGCAATATCTTGCTGATACCTTAACATGGAACGAAAAAAGGTGGGCAAAATGGTTTGATAACATTGGGTCAAAAGCTGTTACTTTAATAAAAACCACAAGTACCCTTCATTTAAAAATATCTGGGAAAAATTAATCTGTGTTCACAATCAGATATCATCATTACTACTGTACCATATCGGAATTCAAAATTAAACAAGTTTATCTATAAATTCAATCTAAAATTTAGTGCTTTATTTATTTTTGGTTTTACTGAACAGATAGTTGGAATTAAAAATAACATTATTGAGTCAGTTATACTGAACATAATGTGCATATTGTCTTTTTTAAACCAAATTTCAGCGTTTTGGAAAATAGCCGGGAAAATAATTGTTTAAAAAGATGTATATTATACTTATCTGTGATAATTTTTTTGTAAAAGTTAGAAAATAATAATTAGCAAAAAAATTTTTAGCATTATTATGTTTTCATTTCATTCCATAATTTAAATTTTAACAATACCATTTCTTCCCTTTATTCTAACCTACACAACAAAAAGAGTAGCTTTCAGTCAACTCAACCAGTAGCATCTAACTTTTAGCAATACCAGTACCACGAAACAGTTCAACAACGTATTAGAGAGAGAAGCGATATCCTCCAGTTGGCCTTCAATGGTACCATCAAAGCACAAACATTTAGTGTGGATCTGTCAGCTAACTTCACTAGTCGTAACAATCTTTCAGATGTACCAATCTTTTACATCTAAAGTTATACAGGGTGGGGCAATAGTGCGTCGGACCTCGATATCTCGAGTTCTACGATAGCTAGAAATTTTTTAAAAAATTGCAAGTAAACTAGATAAAAAAGTCTATAACTGGAAATTATCAACGAACATACAGGGCGAGCCAAGACGAAATTACAAGACCAAGTGCCTCTTTTTTAAATGGAATGCTATGTATATCAGTACATTTTTTGAAGCCTCTTTCTAGGCTCTATTCATTTCTATATTATTATTGGCTATCTCCCAACCATTTTGATGTAATGAATTTTTTTGTTGAAATAATGCCATCTGCAGATGGATATTAAAAAAAATCACCACAGTCACAATTATGGGTTTTAAGAAAAACTTATGTGAATACCAGTTAAGAGACATCTAATTAATGTTTTTGAATCATTTTCATTTCCTAAAAATGTACAGGGTGGCCAAAAATTAGTATTCAATTAAGAACTTTTTAAATTGAATTTTCTCAATTTTTTCAAATGGAACACCCTGTATATTTTTCAACGATGTGATGTGAAAATGAAAAACGAAAATTTTTTGTAAGTACTTCCCGATGGCTAATTGCAACCATTTTCGTTTTATAAATAAATGTTTATTTTTCAATTAAGAGCTTTTTAAATTGAATTTTCTCAATTTTTTCAAATGAAACACCCTGTATATTTTTCGACGATGTGATGTAGAAATGAAAAACCAACATTTTTTGTAAGTACTTCCCTATGGCTAATTGCACCCATTTACGTTTTATAAATAAATATGTGTCAAATTCAAGAATAAACTTAAAAAAAGAGGTTCCCTCAAATAATTCATTAGAAAAATTTATAATAGGTGTTCGACGTGTTTCCCATTTTGATTGACACACGTCTTTATGCAATTTTGAAATGAGGCCATTTAGTGGGACCATTTCCATTGAAATGAGTAAAGAGTATTTAACCAGTCCTTTACTGTAATGTTTTTTTGTACCTTTTTTTGCTGTTTTCTTTATTCGACAAGCAATAAAACCTCAGTTTGGTATAAATTGTCGTGTACAAAGGAGCATTTATCGCACTTATCGGTCGTTAGTTACAATTTGTATTGAATTTAAAATATTTGGAATTTTACAATATGAATTTTAATAAAGCGGAACTTGTGGACATGACTTTTGCTTTGGGCGAGTCAGACAGAAATTGTTTACTTGCCAATAGAATTTATCGCCAACGTTATCCTGAAAGAAGGCTTCCTGATGTTAGCAGCTTCCAAAACCTTCTCGATAAATTTCTGGAAACTGGAAATGTCCAATATAAAAAAAGTTAAAGAATAAAACGTGTTGTGAACGAAGAAAATGAGTTTTCTGTGGTGCTGGCAACGGTTGAGAATCCCCATGTTAGTCAAAGAGAAGTGACCTCATTAGTAGGAATAAGTAGACGGTCTGTGGGTCGAATCTTAAAAACAAATAAGTTGCATGTATATCATATTCAAATGCACCAGGAATTATCTGATGACGATTTTCAAAAGCGCCTACAATTTTGTAATTGGGCCAGAGGTAAAATGCAAGTTGATGTCAACTTCTTCAATAATGTTTTATTCACTGCTGAGGCAACTTTTCATAAAAATGGATTTGTTAATAGGCACAATTTCCATTATTATGCTTCGGAAATCCTCACTTTTTTATGCAAGTTGATAACCAACACAGATGGTCTATAAACGTTTGGGGAGGAATTATTGGAGAACATGTAATAGGGCCACATTTCTTTGACGGTACATTGACTGGAGCTATTTATCTTCATTTTTTGGAAAACCATCTGCCACAATTATTAGTAAATCTCCCTGGAAGAATTCGAAATAGGATGTGGTTTCAGCAAGATGGTGCTTCACCACATTATTTAAATGCAGTTAGAGATCACTTAAATAATACCTACCCTCATCAATGGATTGGAAGAAATGAACCCACTAAATGGCCTGCTAGATCCCCAGATTTTACAAAAATGGATTTCTTTTTATGGGGATACATGAAGGAAATTGTTTATAGAGACATACCAACAACAGTACAAAATATGAAGGAAAGAATAATAACTGCCTTTAGATCTATCACATCGGCAGTTTTAGGAACAGTGGGAACCTCATTTCAAAAGCTCATAGAGATGTGTGTCAATCAAAATGGCCAACATGTGGAACATTTATCATAATTTTTTCTACTGAATTATTTGAAGAAACCTCCTTTTTTAAGTTTATCTTTGAATGTTGTAATTATTGCTCAATAAATAGGGAAGTACTTACAAAAAATGTTCGTTTTTCATTTTTACATCACATCGTTGAAAAAATTGAGAAAATTCAATTTAAAAAGTTCTTAATTGAATACTAATTTTTGGTCACCCTGTACATTTTTAGGAAATGAAAATGATTCAAAAACATTAATTAGGTGTCTCGTAACTGGTATTCACATAAGTTTTTCTTAAAACCCATACTTGTCACTGTGGTGATTTTTTTAATATCCATCTGCAGATGGCATTATTTCAACAAAAAAATTCAACACATCCAAGTGGTTGGGAGATAGCCAATAATAATACAGGAATTAATGGAGCCTAGAAAGAGGCTTCAAAAAATGTGCTGATATCCATAGCATTCCATTTAAAAAAAAGGTACTTGGTCCTGTAATTTCGTCTTGGTTCGCCCTGTATGTTCGAAAATAATTTCCAGTTATAGACTTTTTTATCTAGTTTACTCGCAATTTTTTTAAATATTTCTAGCTATCGTAAAACTCGAGATCGAGGTCTGACACACTATTGCCCCACCCTGTATATAAGTTAGTGTGATGCAGACCGTCTCATTTTTCTTCTAATTTAATTATATCCTATCCATTCTATAAGCAATTCACTGGACTTCTGTTCGTCAGCTTATTGCCACCCAATCTTGTTTTCTATATTATTATGTTGAACTAATACGCCACCACATTTTCAATTTTCATACTTTTATTTTTTATACAGTTTGTGCTTTTTCTGGTAATTGTTCTAACGTTAATAACACAATTTTTAAGGCTTAACTGCTTGCAAACTGCTCTTACTATTTTATTATTTGTCTTTTTACTACATACCCGATTATTGTCATTTAGTACTAAAAGCCTGGCTTAATTTCACTTAAGTTATTTGTTTTACCTTTGCAATGAAAACATACCGTTTTCAGCCTTTACAAGCTTTGCTTCATAATTTTAAAATACATTGTAAATAGTACTACATTAGATAGTAGCAATAATCATTCTATTTTCGTATTGAGTAGTTTTAAGTTTACCTTTCACATTCTATTATTTTTTGTTGTGGAATATTTAATATAAACTGCTGGCCAAATGAAATTAATAATGTAATTTTCTTGTGTAATTTTGAAGAAGAATATCTTCAAAACGATAGGCGGTATGGAGATGCAGTCTTGAAGGTATTCTTGCAAATTTCATCAGAAAAAAAACTGGCTTAATGATGACATTAAACTACGATAGAAGACATTGTATACAGGGTGCAAAATGAAACCTTTGCAAAATTTCATTGGTTCCGAAAATGTAAAAATATTTCTAGAAGAGATACTTTTTTTTCTGAGAATGAGTTACACTTTCACAGAAACTCTTCATTGAGCAGTCGTAACAAAGGTTTCTTACTCGAATTCATTTCAGTAGATATGCTTTTTACTACCACACAATATTCGGAATTTAAATGTAGTACTTAACATTATTCAAGAGTGGAGATTTTGCGACCTACTCATCTAATTTTATTAAGTTACCCGTTCGGTGCTCTGCCTAATGAAAAAGATTATGAATTTAACGATTTTTAAGGATATTTCGGAAACGTTGGGAGAAATTGCTGACACAGATTTTTAAGTTTTACAGTAGCTCCATTATTATATTGAAGATACGATTTTTGCATATAATCGTAAACTGAAGAAAAAATAATAACAGCATTAATATTTCAGAAATTTCTACAGGATGATGATTAAAATTTTATGAGTATTTAAACAGAGTGACTCAAAATATTTATGAATGTTTATTTATTATTAACACGGTTTTAGTTATTTTTCTTACCTTTGTAATTAATAATACGCATAACGATTTGTAAAAATAAACGGTTGAATTTCTTATGGTAATATAGAGGGTGACCATTTATTTTTCGGTATCCACTGCAGCGCAAATTTATATTTTTCCTGTTTTTGCAGCGTTCCTCAAGCAATGCTAAAAGACGTAAAAATGATAAAACATGTATTTAATCGATTGAACTCTGAAAAACAAGTAAACCATTTGATATTTTGAAAAACCAAATGCTTGACAGTGTTTTTCTTGTAAAGCTGGCAGAAATGGGCGGCAGGACATAGGTGCATCATTATAACTGTAATAAAAGAAATAAACTAGTAATAAAAGCAATAAACTGTTACAATTTATAACAATGTATGTACAACTTACGCTCTTAACTAGCTTCGTTTTCACAAACTGGAGAAGATCTATAAAAGCTTTGCAGCATCAGATACGTTTTATAGTTGTCTCCGTGAGTGATGTTTGCTTTGATGAAATAATATACTTATATTTTGAGAACGACGGTTCGACATCTATTGATGTAACACAGGCATACTTAAAATAGTCTTTGAACGCACTTAACGGATCTGGAGATGCACTATCAGTGCAATCACAAATTTGTCTTAATATGGTAAAACCGATGTCTTGCTTTAACACACATGCGAACTTTTCTCGAATGAGTTCATTTTTTGCGTCACCTATAGCATGTAGCAGTCGATTTACTTCGTCCATTATTTGCAGTGACTCCGCTAACGACAACACACTGTTGTGTAAGTTTTTTTATGGCATCATGTAATCTTTAATAGTTCTTGTGAATAGATTTTACAGCTATTTCAACGGAAATATCTTCAAATTTTGTCTGGCTGTCCTTAATAGCTGCAGCTTCGTCAGAATTGAATTGTAGTGGCACGGCTTTTATGTGTTGTAAACATTCAGCATAATGCAGCAGAATGCCTTCATCCACGGTCCCAAACGTGTAAGAATGGCTGTGGTGGTTCGGGAATAACGGGACACTTGCTGTGAAATGTGCGAGGACGTTTAGGAGATTTAAAAAACATTTTTTTTCTACTTATTATTAATGCATCTACCTCTCGAAAATCTTATCGAATACTTTTTGCCACAAGATGTAAAGCATACACTTTACACGTCACATGTACCAACCTACAATCGTGTTTTTGAAGAGAACGACCTATCAAACGCATTGTCGCGGCACCATCGGTTACAAACATCAATACTTGATTTGTTGACAGGTAAAATTTTCTAACTGCTCCAACACCATCCGCATAATTGTTTTACCAGTACACTTAGTTAGTCTTTTGCTAGCTAGTAACAGTGGAAATCATAATAAATGGTCTTTATTTAAAAGGTGAAGTTTAATACAATGACCATTCTTACACTTAACCTTGTCGGTTTAAGAGGGTCCAGTATACCTACTATAACATTATAATAGAATTTATTTTACAATTTGTCGTCTCGTCAACACATAACCACAGCCGTATATTTTTTAATACATATTTGATCTTATTTACAATATTTTCGCGTACAGTTGGTATATAGTTACGTAACGTTGCGCGACTGGTGACTGTATTTAGTTCAGAACTCTCAAAATGATTGTTTATCGAGTATGTGCAGCGGAACACCACAGGCAATCAGCATTAACAGTAAATCGAACATAAACTGTTTTCGAAGGCACGCAATTTTTTTAGTTTTATGGTGCACAGTATTTACGTGACGTCTACAATCATATTTGTCCCAGCACTTCCGGTTTGTCTCGCATACCTTACAAATTATTATAACATCATTATAGAATAAATCAGGGAATTCACCGATAAATTTATTCACTTTGTCAGCGTATGGCTGTTTTCTACAATTGCGCACGTTTGAGATACTTTAATATTAAATTAATATCGACAATAAAATACAACAAATAAAATTATCAACAATACAACAACATACAATACAACGGAGAGGAATAAATTAACACGCAAACACCACGACACATAATGGACTAAAATGGGCAGCAATAGAGTTTCGCGGCTTGCTTTTGTGTTTAGTATTTGTCCGCGGGTCGTTGCCCCTAAACACCTGGTGTCGCACCATTGAACCGCCGCACGACTTACCAGCTTTACTTATAAATTACCAGATAATTAACTTAAAATTTCTAGGCTAAGCGGAAATCAAATGCGAAATTATATTCTTCTTTTATAGAATGGAATGATTCAGTAGGCCATTGTGGATATTTATGGTGTCGACCAATGTGCGATTTGCATCTTGCAAATTCGTTTCAACAAAACGAAGTATTAGCCATCGCCATCGGCAACAATTTTTTCTACATATGAGTTGTGAAAATTGGTATAATGGCAAAATATTTTCGTTCACCTTCTATAAACCTATTTAATGCTACAAATTGTTATATGTGTATTATTAATTGCAAAAACAAAAAAAAATAACAAAAATCATGTTAATAAAAATTAAGTTTTTATTAATATTTCGAGTCACCCTGTATAAATACTCTAAAGTTTTAACCATAAACTGAGTGAAATTAGAATATAAAAATTTCCAAAATTTTGAAGATATTGTTTTTTAATTAATTTACGGTTATACACAAATATCGAATCCTCAATAATAAAGGAGCTATCGCAAAACCATTTCGGCAATTTTCCCCAACATGTCTGAAACGTACTTGAAAATTTTTAAATTCATAGTCGATTCCATTCGGCAGAGCACTGAATAGGTAAGTCCGTAAAATCATGAGTATTGTAGCTCTAGAAATATCAGAGATACCAAAAAACACACGAATCAGATTCTTCCCATTAGTTCATCATAGAATATGATAAATAAAAACCTACAACTCTTTTTTTTACATTTTTCGGAAAAAAAGGAAATTTTGAAAATTTCTAAGAGTTTTAGTTTGCACGCTGTATAAAACGTCTCCTATCGTAGTTTAATGTCATCGTTACACCAGTTTATTTCTGATGAAATTTGCAAGAAAACCTTCAAGACCGCCTCTCGGTACCTCCATTCGTTTTGAAGAAATTCTTCTTCAAAGTTACACAAGAGAAGTGCATTATTACTTTCATTTAGCCAGAAGTTTATTTAGCTGAAATTGTGAGACTTTTTAGATTATACCTCTGGACAACACCGTGTCTTCATTGTCACTATCAATCTTCTAGTAACCGGCTAGCAGAGCAAAGTAGCGTTACTTTACACCAAAATGGGAAATGGCATTCGAAACCTTTCGAAATTAAAGTACTACAGGGCTTCAAAATGTCAATCTATGAATTTCTGCGTGAAATACAGAGTTAATTGTAATATCAGATAGAAGTAAACAATTTTTCAACTTTCAAATTTATAAATACAGTAAAAAATATATATGTTTTACCACGTTTGCTTTTATTGTTCCTTATTATTATTTAGGAAAGAATTTTGTTTTTCATTTAATTTTAATTTAGCTGCTTCGTCAGTTTTTTGAAAAAAAAAAATTCTGCCATATTTTTGTTTGTTCTGTTTTTCAATTGAGATCCGAGAATTTTTAACCACAGAATCTTTCAGAATCGTTTATCCAGTCCTGTACAAAGAACAAACTTAAAAGGAATTGATGATTATTTAGATTATTAATACACCTTATTATATTACACTAATTTTACATAAATTCAAAAATTACTAAAAACATTACAAAATTTTGTCATGTAATGTCCCTTAATCTAGACACAATTAGTTCTTATATACGTTACATTCCCTACAAACAAAAGTTTCTGTTGGCGTGTTCCTGCTTTGTAGCCTAAAATGTATGTGTCTCTTTCCCGAATGATGTTAGTACAGAAAATGTGGAGAAATAAAATATAACAGATTTAAATGTAGAAGTTGGATAGCATATGTTATTAAAATTTCTATAGAGAAGTTTTGTGGTATATGTGTAATTATTTTGATATGTTCCTACCCTCTTTACAGAACTGTTGAATATGAATAAACATGGACATAGGAAAGACTACATTTTGTAAAGAGCTGTATAATCTGTATTATGTTTGTGAAGTCTAAGGCAAGCAATACGAGTGCTACATCGTTAACTTGACAAAGGGATTAAGACACAATCAACTAAGGAAAGACCATCTTCAAATTCTGTCTCGTTATTTATACTCGTTGCCTGCTGCTGCTCATTCTTTCCCGCTTGTTTTGAAAGACTAATGTCCTAGATTTTAAAGGTATTTTAATACTAAAACCGCTTTCACTAAAGCATGCACTCGACACTTTTTAGTCTAAATAATTTATGACCGCTTTACTGTTTTTGTTATCCAGTTTTTACGAAAATGAATATTAAGTAAATTATCTATTTATAGACATATGCCTGCTGAATGCAGTTGCAACTGTTGGAAAACATTTAATTATTGTAACAAAATATTCTTTTTAAATAAATATATTAAAAAAATGTATATAGTATGTATATTACTTAGGTAATCATTCTCACTTTATTTAAAATAATATTATTAAATAATGTCATGCCCATGCATCGGGGAGAACGTCATCTACGAACTTTATGCCTAAAGATAGACTTTCCACGATGGGAGCTGTAGAAAATTAGTAGATAGAGGTTTTAGGTCGAAGACTGTCAATGATGTCAGTATATTTACCGAATTAGAAATAAACTTCATTTCTACCGTTCGTTTTTGTGCCTATTACTACTTACCTCACGTCATCGCCATTAAGTTGGGATGGTGTAATTACAGAGTGAATTAGAGAGAGCAATGGCATCAAACTGTATTCAATGATGAGTCCCGATTTTGTTTGTGGGCTCATGATTTACGTAAGAGGGTGAGACGCCGACGTGTAGTATGCCAGAATTTGAAATTCGGTTTTGAACCTCAGACAGCCCTTACCTAAGTTGTAATAGTTTGGGTTGGGTGCTATGGTAGTGGGTCACATTTGGTCTTCATTCAGAGTAACTTGAATGGTACCGATTACATCAGAGACGTGTTGGAACCTGTTGCAATGTCTTACTTACAAGGGCTGAATAATGCAATTTATCAGCAGGATAATGCAATTTATCAGCAGGATAATGCCCGTTCTCATATGGCGAGAGTTACAACAAATTTCTCACAATAAGCTAATGTGGTGATGCTTCCATGACCTGCATCGACCATGTGTGGAATTTGATTGGTAGAAAAGTGGGACATTTACATAAGTACCAAATATGTTAGCATATGTTCTGTTTGTTATTTTGTTGTCGTGTGTTATTTTTATCGTTAATCTAGTTGAATAAACATTAAGACTCTTATTACTATGATTGATAGTGATGACCCACTGTAACAAAGCTATGTAAACATTATCTTCTGTGTCGGTCTGGAAAAAAACAATGTATAAAAGAAAGGATTGATACTATCTCAGTTGAGGGTAGTTTAGCTTAAAAAGCTAACACCAAAAAATAAAATCTCTAAAAAAAAAAATCCCTATGATTGATTACTTGAAATAGCCAGACCGTCAAAAATTTTACCAAAATCTTTTAAATCTGACCTACATATCGCAATGCTATCTACAGTTATACCTAGTACCAATAATAATATTAGTTGATTTCTCTCATTGGAAAATATGTTACTTACTACTTTTCCATTATTGGTCATTTTTGAAAAATATTTATTTTTTGTTAATTGCTTTTTGTTATTTCTGGTGAACATCCGAAGATGTTAAAATACGCACTGTATTTCTTATTTTTAAAAATAAAATAATTGATTTTCGAGCTTTTGCAAAATTATTTGTAAAAAAGGAAATACTAACTGTTGTATTTTCACAGATACGTAGATGTAGCATTGCTCACTTTGTTTTTTTTTCAATAAAAAATTCCCTTTAATATTTATTGGTTAACTCGTTGTATATTATTCTGTTAAGCTGACTTGCATAATCTTTCAATATAAGCGGCAGAACAATATACCCTCACCGAGCTTTACATCAACACTTAGCTTTTAACCACATATAAATAGGTTTTGGTTTTATTTGCTTATTAATCATTGGTTATATTGTTAGCACATACAGACAATCTGTTTTAGGTTGTATGGGTCGCATACGGAAAATATTAGGAGCGAGAAATTACAAAAATTACAATGAAGACAGAATGGTGGCTGCTTTAAGATGGACAGTTTAGAATACGTGTAATTCTAAAGTGTTCTTTGGCACGCTCAAATAATGAAGGCTCCAGTATTGGTCCTTGAGGTACACCTAGCATAACACCATGCATATTGGATTCGACCTCTTTATGTTTCACTATGAATTTTCTGTTTTCGATGTAAGAAATTAACCGGCTTAACAAATTCTCTCTTATTTCAATATTTTCTAGTTTACTAAAAAGTACATCTTTGTTCACGGAGTCAAATGCCCTTGAGAGATCAAATAGGATTGATACTATATACTTACCTTATTCATTTCGCAGTAAACAAAATCAAACAATTTTGCGGTTGCACTTTCTATAGATTTTCCTGTCCTGAATCCATATTGGTAATCAGTAAGGATATCATACTTATCCAAATATATCATTATTCTATTAGATATAATTTTTTCGATTACTTTAGATATTACGCACACTAAGGTGATTTGAAGATAACTAGCGATATCATTTTCATTTCCCTCTTTTGAATATAGGGATAACGGAAGAAGTTTTCAACTCTGCCGGGAAGTAACCTTCGAAAATTGATTTGCTAATAAGATATAAGAACTGATCAAGAATATTTGATGAAATTCTCTTTAAAATAGACACTGTTTATACCTCTAAGTCAGCCGATTTCTTATTTTTCAATTCTTTTATAACGTTTAAAAGTTCGAATTTAGATACCTCATAAAGTAGACAGAGTTATTGCTAGAAGTGGATAGAGTGTGAGCTAATGATAACTTATAACTAAAGCTGCAAATCGTTTCTGTGTATCATGGTCGTAGAGTACAGATGTACTTACTGTCGCCGGCATTCACCTTGACCGCGAAACTCTTTCTCCAGTCCAGTCTATTATTAGCTTTCGAGTTGTGTACACGTTAAATCACTTAGGCGTATTGCATATTGTTTTTGTGTTTTCGTTTTATTTATTGTACTGTATTGTTGATATTAATTTAATAATAAAGCATGGCAGACGTACGCAGAGGTAGAACACGGCCATTTGCTAACAAAGTGAATAAATTCATAGGTGAATTCCCGTATTCATTCTATGATGGTGCTAAAATAATTTGTAAAGTGTGCGAGAAAGATTTGATGTGCTGAGATAAACGTGATTGCGTATCTCACGGAAATAGTGTACACCATAAAAATAAAAAAAATGGCTTGCCTTCGACAACACAGTTTATGTTTGATTTACTATTAATGCTGATTGCCTGTGATGTTCCGCTGCACATACTCGATAAACAACCATTTCGAGAGTTCTGGAATAAATGCAATGCCCAGGTGAAGTTACGAAGTCGCACAACGTTATATAACTATCTACCAACTGTACACATAGACACGGTAAATAAGATGAAATGTGAATTAAAAAAATACACGGCTGTCTTTATCTGATGATGAGACAACATATTGTAAAAAAAATTCTATCTTAAATGTTATAGTACGAGTACTGGATCCTCTTAAACCGACAGTTCCACTGTTACTAGCTAGCAAAAGACTAAAGTCAGTGTACTAGCGAAACAATTACCAGGGTGGTGCTGGAGACGTTAGAAAAATTTGAAATGTCAAATAGTCAAGTGTTGATGTTTGTGACTGATGGCGCCGTGACAATGCGTTCGGTAGGCCGTTCTTTGCAAGAACAAGGTTGTACGTTTGTACATGTTACGTGTAAAGTGCATGCTTTATCTCTTGTGGCAGAAACTATTCGAAAAAGTTTTCCAGAGGTGGATGCATTAATAGCAAGTACAAAAAGAAGTGTTTCTTAAATCTCCTAAACGTCTCCGTGCATTTCATAGCAAGTGTCATGGTATTCCTGAACCACCACAGCCGATTCTTACACGTTGGGGAACATGGTTGCAAGTTGCTTTTTATTATGATGAATATTTCCAACAAATAACAGCTGTGATACTTCAATTTAATCCAGATGAGGCTGCAGCTATTCCCAGACAAAATTCGAAGATATTTCCGTTGAAACAGCTTTAAAAATATTGCGAAGAACTATAAACCATTACATGAAAGCATAAAAAATTAGAAAACAGTGCGTTGTTGTTTGCGGAGTCACTGCAAATAGTGGACGAAGTAAATCTACTGCTACACGCCATAGGTGACGCAACAAATGAGTGTGTTAAATAAAGACACCGGTTTTATCAAATTAAGGCAAATATGTGATGGTGCAGCCCCAGATCCGTTAAGTGCGTTCAAAGACTATTTTACGTATGCGTGTATTACATCAGTAGATGTCGAACGGTCGTTTTCAAAATATAAGAATATATTTTCACCAAAACGAACATCACTCATGGAGACAACCATAGAAACATACCTGATGCTGCAAAATGGCTATCTTCTCCAGTTTGTGATAAGCAAGCTAGTTCATCAAGCTAGTTAAGAGGATAAGTTTTACATACATTGTTATAAATTGTAACAGTTTATTGTTTCTCGTATTAGTTAATTTCACGTACGCCACTGTCCCACGGAACATTTTTGACAGCCCTACTTATAACCAAAATTACTCTCTATAGATTTTAATACAACCGTAGAAAAATACAATGCAAACCGATTTTACACCGATTTATCATCTGTTATAGTATCTTCTCCAATTCTCAAATAGATAGATATTTTTAACGATTTAGTTTCTCCAAGTCTACTATTTATAATTTTGAGTTTCCTTGGATTTATTCTCCGCGTTATTGATTTTCTATCTGTAGTTTTGCTCCACTGTTTTAATACTTTTTTCTGTGTGCCATTTTATTTTGTTTATGTTCAAGTAAGTCATCTTGGTCCCTACTATTATACTATTATATTATACATATGTCTAAGTTTTTGTCTTTCCGATATTAGATCATTTGTTGTCCACAGTTTATTTTTTAGAGTATTATATGTTTTAGATTCAGAATATATAAGAGGACAGAAAACATTTAGGCACCAAATTACGTCCGATAAATAAACGTTTTATTTTCATCTAAGCTGTATATATTGTCCCAGTTTACCATGTTTAACCGCCAGATTAATTCGTGTACATTTTTTGTCTCTTTAATTCTTTTAGAATGCATTTATTTCTTGTATTGATATCATCTCTATAGCTAATGTTTTGTGAGAGTATATGAGTCAGATGGTCCGCTATTATGTTTGTTGCAAGGTAATCTAGTTAGGAGGAGCTTATGCGCCAATTTACATTTTTAAAGATACGTGTCGTATCGTTTGTAGTGACGTTTAATTGGTAAGATTCAAATATATCATACAGTATTTTATTATTTAGAGACTTATCTAGCAGATTAACATTGAGGTCTCCACAAACAATCAGACAGTCATATATTTTAGTTGCATAATCTTATTAAATTTTTAAAGAAAATATCCAAATCTCCATTTGGAGGCGTGTATATACAACATATTACAGTGTTAACATTTTGGCCGCTAGAATAGGATGTTGCATACATTTCAGTGTGACATTCTACTGAATAGCTATTAAATATACTAACCTTGCTGAAGTTTAAATCATTTCTAATAAAGATCACGGAACCGCCATGAAAATGATTAGATTAGATGAATATGATCAATATTATTATTTAAAATCCAATGTTCGGATATACATAAAATATCAATATTTTTGTCATTACTAAATAACTCGACCTTATTGAGTTTATTCGTTAAGATTTCAACATTTACATAATCGATTGTCATTAGACTTGACTTCACAATAAACTTATTTGCGACAATCTGGGATATAAAAAAATTGCTCGTACCCTTTCTTTATACTATTGGCGTCTCTTGACATTACATCTGAGTTGTTGCTGTCTAAGGTAACCATTGTTATTTTCGGAACTTGCTTGTGGTGTATCATCATTTGTAAATGTAATTGGAGTGTTTGGGAGACTACCGAATCCATTAGATTAACAAACACCAAGTTTTCTTGTTCATTTTCCTTTTTAATGATTCACATTTATTAAAGATTTCAGTCGATATCACTTATAAATCACTAGTAACGATGATCACTGTCTCCATTTTGTATTTTTATACTATTTATTTTGTTTATATTTTTAGTTTTAAGAAAAGAGTTTATTTTTAAAAACATTGACTGATTAAATTAATCTGAAACTATGTTTTTATTTAATAAAATCGTTATATATTACAGATTAGTGTTTTATTGACTGATTCTTTTTTTTGGGAAGGTCCCATGATTTTTAAAAGACTTAAACTGTGGGCAATATTGTCGCAAAGTTCCCTAAAATAGATCCAAACGTGTATTTTAGTTTGGTGGGTAAAGTTGCTATTTTGCATGATAACTTTGCCCATCCCTCATATTTCTTTCCCGGTCGTCTTTAATATTAAAAGACGGCCGAGGAAGATGTAGGTAGGTGAACTACCGAACTCATCCCATTTTTTTACGCAACAAAAAAAGATATTCGAAAAAAGAAAACGAAAAAAGTGGGCAAAATTGTCGGGTTTTACGGTACTAAGTAATGTAAAATCCGACAATTTTGTATTTCCACTTTTTAAGTGTTGAGAGTTTAATAATTATTTATTTACGTTTATATTATTAAAAGGACCTATGGAACATTTTTCAAATTTGAGTCATTTTTTAAATAAAAAAAAAATGAGATTAAACTAAACCATTCTTGCCATGAGACACAACAAACCTGAAACTATTTTTATGAGTAAGTTTCATTTTAACATATCGAACAGTGTGGGCAATATACAGCTTTTTTAGTTTTCTCAATATCAGTTAAATGTTTCTTAGTCACTTTTAATAATAAACAAAAATATACAAATGCTTGTAAATAACTTCAAAATCACATCACAGATAACTTATCCCCTTCTTGCATGTGACCCTAAAGTTACCTTGCGTTATTTAGCAACAGACATACGCACACATCCAATAACAGAGAGTATACTGGACTTCATTTCTAGTTAAAAATCCCAGTTCCTCTGCTCGAGATCGGACCGGAATCCCGGTTAGGTAAATCCGCTTATCTCTTGGCCATGGAGCCATAAACAAACACAGCCCGAATTAGTTTGCAGCTAACAAAGTAATAAATTAATTAGGTTTTCTACACATTATTTATGTGAAATTAATAAAATACATGTTTTTTTATAAATAATATAATATTAACACAATGATTTATTTTTAGTGTACTGCCAATCATTTTAATAAGAGTCTATACTTCATGTCTACACATGGATAAAAAATAAATATTCAACAGTTAAAACACGTTATAATTGCCATGTACTACATAAAATGGAATGAAATTAGATTGAATGACGTAGTTGATGTCTGAGGAGAAATTTAATTCCAGGTAAAGATCGTATCTCGCTAATAATGTTAATGACTAAAATTTATAGTGTTGATCATTAAGTTTAGGGGGAGCACCAACAACTGCTGTGTTTTCAGTAAATTATTAGTTTAAATTTGTCATAAAAAAAAAGATACTTATTTCCATGTTATTTGCTACTCTATTATTTAATTTCCTTAAGCAATTTATGCAATATTTATTGATATTTGTCGAAAAAATAAAGTAAAAACCCATGAACTTCTAAGTTCCAAAAATATATGTACATGTTTTTCTAATTTATTTAGACTCCCGCGTTAAAAAAAATCAATTTAGAGCATATTTTCTGATATTCTGATAAAAAATTAAAAGCAAATATTATCTTTAAATTATTTTTTAAAATCGTGATATCCATAGAATAACTTACTTGTGTGAGTGTTACTCGAACCATGGAAAGATTGCTTATAATTTATCTTTATAATAATGACAAAGAAAACTCAGCCTCACACAAATTAAAGACGTTTTTGTATATCCGGCGATGTTGCAAACAAGAGGACAAACGGACTAAAAATTTCATTTTTCGAGGAAAAGTCATTCTTTATAAAAAAATTTGCTTGCTGAAAAAAATACGATAAAAAAAAATAAAAATTTTATACAGGGTGTCCAAAAATTTAAAAATTCAAATTTTTTTACAAGAGTAAAGTACCCTTATTATAAATTTTTTAGCAAAATGCTATTTAAGAAAATTGTTTCAAATCATCACATCTTCTAAGATAACAACATAACAGATATAAATTATTACAGTGTCAAGCAAAACGTCATTGTGAGTAACTTTTAAAGATTTTGTCAGTTTACAATGATAACAACGGAGTAAAGAATACATTTAATCCAATGTTATGGTGATGGAGATTGTTCATACAGATACGTTATTGAAAAATTTTATGAAAGGTTCTCCAATGTACACGTAACCAAATGGGCGGTCTACAAGCTGGTCAAGAAGTTTCGTGAAACGGGATCCGTATTAGACTTAAAAAAAGTAAAAAAAAAACCTACAATGGCGATGATGCAGCGAATCTACTTGTACTGCAATCTGTTAGAGAAAACCCAACACTGTCCTTGAGGAAACCAGCTACGCAACTAGAGGTGGTCCAAAAAAAGTACTGTTCAAGAAATTTTAAAGCAAAATAAGATACGTCCCTACAAACCCCATTATAACCACACATTAGAAGAGGGTGATAATGGCAAAATGTTGGATTTTTGTTTGTGGGTAGGGAGTAAGATTTTAGGTGGTAATAGAGGATTCCATAAACTTATAATATTCTCGGATGAGTCCACGTTTTCGACGAATGGAACTGTTGCATCGCAACATGTTCGTTATTGGAGTGATGTTAATCCTATGTTCAGAATACCTACCCGACGTCAATATTTTAAAAAAGTGAATATTTGGTGCGCTGTTTCCTACTAAGGTATAATAGGATCGTATTTCTTTGAGAATACTTGTAATAGAAATTCTTATTTAAATATGTTAAATACTTTTTTCTGATCATTTGCGACAACTACCAGCAGATTACCGAGGTAACGTGTTCTTCCAGTAAGGTGAATGCCCAGTCAATTTTGCTAGAAAAGTGAAGGAATGGCTTGATTTGGAATTTGGACAAAAATGGATCGAGGCGAAATGATCCAGTTTTGGGGGCCATCCCCAAGAAGTCCCGACCTTACGCTGGCAGATATGTATTTGTGGGGACACCTAAAACAGTTAGCTTATGCCAATCCACTGCCAAATGATGGGGACATTTTAAAACAAAGAATTATACAAGCTGTAGAAGCAATATACCTAGAAGAAGTGCGGAGGAGTTATGACTATCTTAGAGCCCAACTGAAAAAATGCGTCCTTCACGATGGAGCGGTGTTTGAATAATTATTGTTATACTATCTGATTTGGTTCTATTTTTATGAATTATGCTTTAAATTATAATCATGTATTGATTTCTGTTATCGTACATTGTTTTTTTATACATATGTAATATTTCGAGGTAATTTTAAATAAATAATTATGTATTCTTTCCTCCATTGTTAACATTGTAAACTGACAAAATCTTTAAAAGTTACTGACAATGACGTTTTGCTTGACACTGTAATACCTAATTTATTTCTGTTATGTTGTTATCTTAGAAGATGTGATGATTTGAAACATTTTTCTTGAATAGCATTTTGCTAAAAAAAATATAATAAGGGTACTTTACTCTTGTAAAAAATTTAAATTTTTAAATTTTTGGACACCCTGTATAAAAATTTTATTTTTTTTTCATCGACAATCGTATTTTTAGTATTATTTCAGCAAGCAAATTTATTTATAAAAAATTTCCTTGAAAAATGAAATTTTTAATCCGTTTGTCCTCTTGTCTACCACATCGCCGGCCATGCTGTACATATACAGCGTGGGACAATAGTGCGACCGACTTCGATATGCCGAGTTCTATGATAGCTAGAAACGATTTGAAAACATAAATGACCTAGACAAGAATCTATAACTGGAAATTATTTACCATTATACAGGGTGAGCCAAGACGATTCTACAGGATCAACTAACATTTTTTTAAATGGAATGCCATGTATATCAGAGAATATTTTTTGAAACCTCCTTCCACTCCTCTATTATTATTGACTGACTCACAACCACTTGGATGTAATGATTTGCACGTGTGTATTAAAAAAAATCACAACAATTATCGATTTTAAGAGAAGATATGTTATTACCAGTTATAAGACATCTATGTGATGACACTCAGCCATTTTCGCTTCCTAAAAATATACAGGGTGGCCAAAAATAATTTTTAAATTTACAACTAATTGAAGTCAATTTTTTCAAATGGAATTTTTGGAAGATGTGATCTAGAATTGAAAATCGAACATTTCTATGGTGAGCTGAAAGTATTTTGATTCGTTTAATCACGCTGTATCCGTTTGTAGACCCATTTAGAACCTGTAAAATTAATAACTATGCTGCTATCTAGGAACCGAATTGTGAAACCGAAAAATATTTTTGTTAAGTGACTCATGACTAACCTATAATTTTTTTGCAATGGGTGTCTCTTTGAGTTACTGCTAAGCGCATAGTGATTGTTTTGCCGCAATAAAAAGTGATTTCTGTGTAAAAACATTGTTTTTTTTTGGACGTACTGAGTGCGTTCATCAATATTTTTCTTATTTGAAGTACACAGAGCCTCAAAAGTGGCGTATTGAAATGAAGCATAACCTTACTTTTTTATTTTCTCTATTAAAATTTCGTTATTTATTCCCTTAGGCAACACAACACGAATTGAAAAGACACTATACAGATGAGGGGCTACTGAAATTATGGTTTTCCGACATAGAATTAATGAGCAACGAGGATGATGACCTAGGGAGTTGAGGTCCAGATCTAGAGGATACCGATGGAGATAAAGACCCAGATGTGGAAATCACAAGAGAGGAAATACCAGAAGCGTTAGAAAGTGAAAATCGGGGGTATAGGTGAGGAAGTTGAGGGAATGGAGGGGAGAAAAAATCCTATGCGCAAAGGTCAAAGTCGGGCGATGTGCCTTAAATGTAGTCTACATCTATAGCTCATTAAGGGCAACAACTGTATTTAAGTTATCACACAAAATGAAAATGTATGTAATAATATTTGTTTAACATCTCTGCAGTGGTCACTTCCTTTGCTATACTCTTTCTTCACCAATGTATTCATTGATGGACAATCTAGAGCCTAAAAGTGGACTATTTTAAAAAATTAGCTAGCAGCAAAAATCAATCATTGGACCAAATATCAGATTTTTCTTTCCAAGAAAAGAAGTGCGTGAGCGAAAGTGTTAAGTTAATACTTTGTAATAGCTATTATTTTTTAATAATTTTCATTTTCTTGCCTCTACCAGAGACTTAGCAGTTGGAGTGTTGATTCATTATATTTTATTTTTTTTTTAAGAATTTTCAACGACATTTTGACCAAATCACAGATTATCTTCATGTGTCTTCTGTTTATTTTGGTTATTATTCAACAGAATTCTCAACGTCAGGGTTGCCACAGGGCTCTGTATTGGAACCCCTACTTTTCAGTATTTTTTATTGACATTGTGGCTGATATGACTTGACTACCTTTTATATGCATATGACCATACAGAACGATCGACACCGTTAATGATGATTTGATTCTACAAGCCGTGCTTACTAAAATACACACTTAGAGTATCGACAACAATTTACATTTAAATGTAAGCAAATGCAGCAAAGTGACAGTTTCTTTAAAACAAAGCAATATAATTTCTTATTGAACTTTGAAAAATTGTATTATTACCTAAATATACTTCAGTTCGTGATCTTGGGATCATGTTTGATTGAAAGGTTCTTTTCAATATATTGTTTCAAGAAGTTAAGTTTTATAACAAGAAGTTCTCATTACTTTAATACCATCGATAAAATTAAACTGTTTTATGATTTTTATATCAGATCCAGCTAGAATACACTTATTTGGTGTTCGTATGCTCATAGCTTCCCAAAGAGAATACAAATTTCTTTAAAAAAAGAAGTTTTAAAAAGGATGGGGTCTATCAATCTATTAGTGTCATTCAAGATGATCTCCTTGGCAGGTTCTCTGTAAGTTCTCTTGAACATCACAGAATCATATCTGAATCAGTTTTCTTTAAAAATTAATTCCTAGTCAATAAACCATTCTGATATTCTTTAATAATTAGTGGCCATACTCCTTGATTAAGATCTAGATTTATATTTCATATGTCTAAGTCTATAACAAATAACCAAACATTTTCAACACTAATTAAACTTGTTGTAAATGGAATGAATTTAAGAACCATTTTCATATCATCAGTTGTCATTTAGCTTCGATAGAGAAATTAAATATATAAATATTATATTTATTTATTATATTTATAATAGTATAATACAATACTTATGTATTGTAATACTATTGTATTGTATTTTATATTTATTTTTCTTTAATTTTATAACAAATAATTTACATCTACTTTTTTTTATTTTTATTTTTTGGCATTGAGGAGGTAGTCAATTCAGCCAGGCCCACAAGTTATTTAATTTAAAAATATTTATACTAAACTAAACCTCATTCTAATGCTAAAAAATTGTTTGACGAAGGCGATTGGGATAAACTGAAGTAGATAAGCTCTGAGAGTTCGAAGACAAAATCCCATGTTATTTCTTATGGAGGTTCATTTTGCAGAATTTTCATTTGGAACAATGAGAACGATTATCATTTGATATCATGATAATTGAACTAATGAAACAATTCGAACTAATGGGATTTGGGATAATGGGATTTGGGATAAAGGGATTTGGGATGATGGGATTTGGGATAATGGGAACGGCGCTTGAATACATAATTAACCGGCTCAGTGGACTAGAAAGTGCCATGACAAGCGTGACTAGATGTATATATATATATATCGTAACTGTGGATTCGAACCCTGATAACATCGATGAGAATAGTCAGCATTATTTTGTACCTATTAATATGGCGGTCCTTTTTGTAACTAAACCAAAACAATTATCCTCATCAATTATCCTTATCAATTATCCTCATCAATTATCCTCATTAATTATCCTCATCAATTATCCACATTATCATCATTATCCACAATTATCCACACACAATATCCGCAATTATCCTCATTATCCTTTTTTATACATACATCTAGACCCTTGCTTTATATATTCTCTACATATATCTAGCCCATCGCTTTATATATCCTCCAATATTCCATAACAAAACAGCTGATCGTGATGAGCAAATGAAATAAAAAACAAGTACTTTAGAATAATGTTTTTATTGAACTTCATTACTTAAATACACAATTTACAGTTCAGATGACAGACCATCTTTAATAATATATTAATCATAGCGAATAATAGCGTAAAGTATAATTACAAATATCTATAGATTAATAAATAATATGACACCAAATATTTACAGTTTACAGTTACAGTTTAGTATATTATAATTAAGTAATTGTATAACATAGCTTTTAAAATAAAATATATTAGCTAACAATAATTATCACTATACTATCTATATATTACATATTCATTATAGAATAATGGCCCCATGGGAAAGTACTATGCGAATCATTAATTAAATATCTTTTAGTATCATGAGGACTTAAAGCAATTTTAGTTTGAGTAACTGTGTTCACGGAATGCTTTTCTGATTTAATTAAATTTTAGTTTATCGTTTTTTTTTTTACTAGAATTATTTAAACATTCAATATAATCATCAAAAGTTATTTTATTTTTTACTATTGATTTTTTTAACGCCATTTATTTTTTTTAGACTTGTTTACTCCTTGAACTCTAACAGCATACATTTTAGATCTAGGTCCTACAAATTCAGTCAATATGGAGCCATTTTGTTCATCCTTCATTAATCCAATTACTTTTTTATTTACACGCGGTATATTATAGACATTATTCTCAGGGTAGTCACTTATCTCTCAGGGTAACACTTAATAGTAAACTGCGTCACGTTTAATTGAGATATAAATATCATCTGTATTAATCTCATATATTAATGAATCAGTATCAGTATACAAAATGCTACAGTTTACGCCAAATTCACTTCCCATATAATCATAATGAAAATTATATATAGCTGTTTTTAATAAATCTAATATACACATTCCTACGTATATCGGTTTCTAAAAATAAATTTCAGTTTTGTTCAATTCAATTGCTACGAGATTCTCATTAAAAATGGAACAGACTTAAATTCTGGTTTAGAAATTAAACAAGATAGATTTATTGAGGTTCAAAATAAAACAATAATGCAGCTGCGGACACGTGTTTCCGAGTTATTGTCTCTCCATATAAACAAATTCATTCCTCAACTTAGATCATTGTATATAGAATTACCTAAAGAGATTCAACTAAAGTACGCGTGTATAAATGTCGAAAATATGTTTCGTCTGGAGTGTGATTTCTGCTTTATATCCAGTAAATGATAATCACTTAAAAGCGTGTCGTATATCGTCATACCCACACTATTCCGCAGTATTAAATTTAACTGGTATACAATTCCCAATGACTCTTAGGCAGGTTGCGAGATCCGAAAAACAAAACAATATCTCCAGGTTTACCCGCCTACTTAACAAGAGATATTAATTTATTAATGGGTCAGAATTCCTATCATGATGAAGACAATTATAGTGAAGAAGATGATGATATGAATCCTATAAAATATCATTTTTTGTGGATTAAGAACCTGTCGCGTATTTTATCAAGTCATTTGTGTAAACACAATGGTTGTGACGTACTTCGTTGCTCTACCCAAAAGCGGAAGTGTCACTTTGACGCCCAACACTACAGCGGTGCACACTGTACGGAGATCTCGGGTGCCAGTTTCTGTTTAGAGTGCAGAAACACCACTTTACTCTATCGGCGGGACGATAGAGGCCGGGCAACTGCAGTGAAGATACGGCTAAGCCAGGGGTCGGGAAAAAGGGAACTTACATACAACAGATAAGGAACAGACTCTCATTCAATATATGTACATTTATTCTACACACTAATTATTATTTACACTTTATACTCACCTTAGTAACTACAACTTATACTACAACGGTCTTAACTACAAGCGGTCTTATTCTACAAACGGTCTTATACTACCAGCGGTCTTATACTACAAATCTATACTACAACGGTCTTAACTACGGGCAAGCGGGGGCAGTAAGCGGGCGGTCAAGCGGTGCGATACGGTAATCCGGTGAATTAAGCGGTGAAAAGGTAACCAGCAATAAATTAATCGGTCCTAAGCAGACGGCGCGGCGCGGCGGATGGCGGTTGGTTCAGCAACTATTTACCAACCCTTTATCAAACCTTGCTACCTACTTCCGGATCCTGGGCTGGCTTCCTCTCTGGAGCGGTCGGTGTCGGCACGTCTGGACGGTACGGGCGGCAGCAACGGACTGGTCTCGGATACTCTGCAAAATCCTCAAGCTACTAAACTCTGCCCAAAAAGCAGAAGTAGGAGGAGCGCGGTAGTCATGCGCGATATATTGCAACTACGTCACCGTTTATCGACTTAGAAAAATTCGCAATTACCTTTGGATACCTATGTACCTTGCTACCTACTTCCTTTCCCTGAGAGGGCTTTGGAAGGGGAGCTACCCGGATCTCGTTATTTGTTTGGAGGCTGGGTCGTGTTTCGATTATTAAATATTTAAAAAGACAAAAAAAGAAAGGGCGCCAGTAACCATTTGTAATAAAAAACACCTATGCCCAAAAGTAAAGATTTCTTAAACTTATAACTGTGGCTACTCAGTGGCCTTAAAATCAATCATAGGTATTTAAAATCAAAAATCACCATAAAAGTATTTATTGTGACAATATTAAAATGTATAAGGAATAAAATGTATTTTAAATGGTGTTATACACGATACAGCTTGGCTGTAACCTAGGAGAATTAGCTAATTCCTTACATTAAAATGAGAATACTAATATGTTTAAGCTGAAGGCTTCAAGTAAAATTTGGTTGGCTGAAGGCCAAAAAGAAAATGTTTGTTCGGCTGAAGGCCTAAAAACAATCAACCAAATGTCGAAACTTGAGTGTTCTTTCGATGGTTTCGACGTCTCACCCTACATGGGTCACCACATGTACATCCGTTCCACACTGCTATGCTGATAGTGAAATTCAGGAAGCCAATAATATTAATCTTCACACAATGAAGGTCCAAACTCCAACGGGTGAATCCAAATGGTGCATCCAACCAAGGATGAAGAATATAAAGATCCAAGGACTTAGTTACGGTCCATGAGAGTAAGTAGCTCAGTAAACAGGTTAGGTTCCATAAAACTAACTCAAGCTCACATTAATAAAATAAGTAAGTAAGTAAGGTCCATAATAAAAACTCCAACTACCTGAAAAGGCCCAGTATTAATTCACTTGTTATGATAATTTGAATCGGGGCACTCAAAGGTGCGTTTTGTGTTTGTCTATCCTTTTTTAAAAAATTCCTCATTTTTTATATAATTTTTTGTTGCATTAAACATTCTTAAAATTTTACCCTTAACAAGACACAATAAAATTTCGGGCGTGGTTACCCACATCACTCCTAACGGTTAAGTTAATTAAACTTTAATTAATAATTTCTTACAACAAAATGCAAAATTAAATATTTAAAGGGCTCGCGACCTTGAGGAAAACATGTGACATATTACAAATGCTGGTAATTTCATTTACGTGACAAATAAAATACAGAACTAAACCAATCAACAATTATAGGATGCTTGTTAATAATTAAGGATTAATTTCAATTTACCTTAGCCCAAGGAATTGGGAGTTTCACAAAAAAATGCGGCAAGGCACACAAAAAGACGTTTACCGTATCGCGGTATTTGGTCAAGTGGGCTGAATTTAGAGATCCACTGTTTGACAATACCTTAAGTACCAACCTAAGAAAACAGGTGGAACGAAGCGAAGAATATTACCTATTCATTAAGTTATACTTATTACAATCATTAATCCTTAATCATTAAGTGTACTAATTTACATTTTACGAGATATATACTGAATTTAATGTATGGTTTGTTTAATATATTTTCATAGGTCACTGAAATGCCAACTTAAAACTTGGATAAACACAGAACACCTGTCGTATAGAAGTGAACTAATACTTGGTCTTCGGTGTGATTCATGGTTTAATATAATCTATGATGGAACAAATTTAATATGGAGATTCTCTCCTTGTTTTGATAGCAAGTGCGAAACGGAAGTCCAGTGGCGGCCTAAGGGGAGCTAAAAAAAGGAACAATATATTACTAATAAGTAACATTAAAGTGCACATCACACCAAAATTATGTACTATTAAACAGGGTAACTTCATTTGGTCAAAATGACCGTTACAACCTCTATACTCACAAGTTTACTTACTATCCAAGTCGGCGTGGTGCTTCGGTTGGAGCTCAGACGGGAACTAATTTAATGACAAAATCCTCATGCTACTAAACACTGCTAAAACGCAGAAGTAGGATGAGATACGGTAGTCATGCGCGGTTTATTACAGCTACGTCACCCGTTTGTAGACTTAGAATAATTCCGCATTAAATTTAATTACCTATTTCTTTATACTCACGAATTTACTTACTATCCAAGTCGGCGTGGTGCTTCGAGTAGCGGTCAAACGGAGACTAATTTAATTATTTTCAGTCTCGGCCTCCTTCATGTTAGCGCGGGCATAAGGGTGCCGGGGACACAATGCGTGCGTCGCGTTTCGCTTACTGCCGGCCACTTGGCCTATGTGGAATGTTCATAAAAACATATCAATACTACCTATCTATAATTAACAATTTAACTGTTATTAATTAAAAGCGTAGCACCATAATGGGTAAAATATTTTTCAAAACCTAGCTACCTAACTTAACTTAATAAAATAAAATCACTTCGTTACATGGTGTGAAATATTTTTGCGACCGATGTCTGCATTACTTTCATACTAAACAACATATAGTAGATTGTAAAAACTTGAATGAGTGAAAAATCAGGCTACCTACTGAAGATCACAAGATTTTACGGTTTAAAAATTATAAACATAAGGATACCACTCCCTTCGTAGTTTATGAGGATTTGGAATGTATATTACAATCAGTTACTGGCGATAATAAAAACTCAAAAGAAGAAAAGTATCAAAAACATGTTCTTATAGTATGGGATATTATGTTAAATGTTCATATGATGATCCTTTATTAGTCTACAAGTAATATAAGGGCAATAACTGTGAACAATGGTTTGCTGATGAACTCAATCAATTATCCGAGGATTTAGAAATTGTATTTGTATGCCATCTGCCTATGGAGAAATTAACGCTTACTCAAAATTATATATTTAGTAAAGCCACTCATGGTCGTATTTGTGAAACGCCCTTTAAACTCGATAACAAGAGAGTACACGATCATTACTGGTAAATATCGCAATCCAGCGCATGAAAGCTGTAACATTAATTATAAAGATAGTAACGTAGTACCGGTAGTTTTCCATAATTTAAGCAATTATGATGCCTCTTTTATTATTGAAAAAATAGCTACGACCCTCGAAGGGCATATGGAGTTACTACCTATAAACAAAGAGCGGAGATATATATATATATATATATATATATATATATATATATATATATATATATATATATATATATATATATATATATATATATATATATATATATATATATATATATATATATATATATATATATATATATATATATATATATATATATATATATATATATCATTTACTAAGTACATACCGGATAGACTCATTAAATTTAGATTTATTGATTCATTTAGGTTTATGGCTTCCTCATTAGAGACCTCAGCATCGTATTTAGAAAATTATCCTATACTAGCACATGAATTTAATGATTTCTCATGTGAGCAACTTAAATTATTAACAGAAAGGGTGTCTTCCCATACGATTGTATAGATTATTTTGAAAAATTAAATTATTCGGAATTACCCCAAAGTTGTCGGAAAAACTATGGAAAATATTCGTAAATATAGTAATGTTAAATTAGTTATCAAATGGGAGGTACGGTATGGTGCCGAAGTTTTAATTGTGGCAATTGAATTAAACAAAACTGAAATTTATTTTAACAAACCGATATACGTAGGAATGTCTATATTAAATTTATCAAAAATAACTATACATAATTTTCATTATGATTATATGAAAAGTGAATTTGGCGAAAACTGTAACATTTTGTATACTGATATTGATTCATTAATATATGAGATTAATACAGATGATATTTATACCTCAGTTAAATGTGATGCACTTTACTATTTCGATACAAGTTCAATAAAAGCATTATTGTCTTGTGTTATTTCTTTTGATCGTCATGATCAGCAGTTTTGTAATGGTATATGTAGAGGATATATAAAGCGATGGGCTAGACATATGTAGAGGATATATAAAGCGAGGGGCTAGATATATGTATAAAGGAGGATAATGAGGATAAGTGTGGATAATGTGTGCCGATAATTGTGGATAATTGATGAGGATAATTGTCTTGGCTTGGTTACAAAAAGAACCGCCTTATTAATAGATATAAAAAATGCTGACCACTCCCATCGATATTATTGGGGTTCAAACCCACAGTTACGATAGATAGACGTCTAGTCACGCTTGTTGTCGCACGCTCTAGCCCACTGAGCCGGTTAATTATGTATTCAAGCATCGTTTCCATTATCCCGAATTCCATTAGTTCGAATTTTTTCATTACTAGTTCGAATTCTCATTATATCAAATGAAAATCGTTCTCATTGTCCCGAATGAAAATTTGGCAAAATGAACCTCCATAAGAAATAATATGGGATTTTGTCTTTGAACTCTCATAGCTTATCTACTCAGGGATACACACTTCGGGCTTAGGGGCCAGTCAAGGTCACTTGCAAATTACACAACACATAAGGGCCCCGGGTAGAAAGTAAAAGAATAATTAAGGATAAACAGAGGAACAAAACCAAAACTAAATTCTGATATTGCTTTTGTTTATAAAATGCAAAAGTAGATTTATGACGGCGAAATTATTTAAACATAATAAACTTAAAAGACTAAAAGGAGTTTCGATTTTCATTTTCAATAAGTTCCCATACAGTTCATAGTATAAATCTATATGACTAGCGCAATTGAAAAATATATGGTCTAGGTCTTTCTCGATATTAGAAGTTTGACAGAGGTTTGACTGTATAATACCAAATCTCACTAGGTGAGTTGCATGACTAGTGTGGCCAAATTTTATTCTACTAATAATGCTGGTATATTTTCATGAAATTGATTAATTATCATGCCAGTGTTTGGCAGGTATTACAGGATGGATCAAAGTATACCTTGTTGGATTTGTAAAAGAGTATTTACACCATATATTAGACCATTTTTGTGTTAACTTATCTTTATATATTTTCCCGACTTCATCAACACTGATTACATTTGCCAGGGTTATTTCTGAAATCATACCTTCTTTCGCAAGTTTTTCGTCTTTCTCGTTAAAAAATGTGCCATTATGTGATGTGTCCTCCATCCCGTATAATATTATTTGACAATCTTTGAATATTAATAATGTGAGGATTAAGTAATGTTGTGATATCTCTTGATATATAACGGGAGATTATTATTCAAACACATCTTGCTTTTACAAAAGTATATTTCTATCTGTCCTATTATTAATCAATAATTGATTTGGCTTACAATACTTTGAAGCCTCACCATAATTACAACAAATATTTTATAAATATAACAAATAACTTAACCCAGATAATTTACACAAAATTAAATTAATAAACCAAGTTCTTTGAACCATTGGGACACACGCGCGTGTGCTAATATTAATTTATTATTTTCCTTTACATCTCCCTTGAGGAAGATAAATATATATATATATATATATATATATATATATATATATATATATATATATATATATATATATATATATATATATATATATATATAGTGAGCTCACAAGGCATGTATTTTTTTTATTCATGGTACAACATAACCCTATTTTTATGCACTTCAAGTAAATTATCTCCCATTTTTGTAAGTATATTTGGAGGTTTATCATTAATAACACAATAGGGGCCTTTATATATGGGTTCTAATTTATTTGTGGGATTATTTCTTAACATAACCTTATCTTCTATATTATAATTTACAATTTTTTGGTTCCGGTCATAAATAGATTCTCGTTTGAGCTTAGAGGCAATTAAATTATTTTTTGCATCGCTGCATGCTTGTGGCAACGAATATTTTAACCCTAAGAGATAATCATCAAAATTATCCAGAGGATCTGTACTCTTACTCAGACCAGACGGTAATATAGATACTTGTCCAAAAATTAATTCGTGGGGTGTATACTTGGTTTCGGTATGAACTATGGTAGTGAAAGCAAAACACCAGTATGACACCCACGAACTCCAAGCATCGGTATGCTTTGCCACTTGAATCCTCAAATAAGTTCTTAAGTTTTTGTGAGAATTATAATTCTCACAAAAAAAAAAAATTCTGACCTAGCAACGAGACGAGTATATCCTTATGTATTTTTGATTGCTGATTCCGAATCCGGGGTCAAAAAAAGTCGTACACCCCCAAAAAAAAATTTTAGAGCCAAAAAAAACACCCCCCTGAATCGTTTTGTTTAATATTTTCGGGAAAAATTTAATGTATTACGATAAAAATAAAGGTGAATTGCAGTGTTCACCCTATCGGTATGAAACGCACCCCCATAAAGGGTGAGAACCACCCTCATATGCCATCAAACCAATTGATAACGACAATGACTGAAAAACATTTAAAAATGTTAAGTTTCGTTAGGTTTGCAATAAACATACGTAGAATTTACGTAATACCCCAAAACTACCCCTATAGCATTATGAAAATCAACCCTTAACTTCAATTACAGAAAAAAGAAAGGAAACAACATGAAATTTGATAACGATTTCATTATATGGAGGTTCTTATTTGCAGAGATCCTTATGGCTAGGATATTAGCAGTCATTTGTCACCAATCTTAGTACTCTTACGTTAGCAGCTTTTAATTCTTCTTTTTTTAATCTTTTTTTTATGGTATCTTTTAACTTTATTTTCAAACGATCTTCTTACTGACTGTCGTTTGTGTTGTTCTTTCGTGTCTCTTTTCAGAGACCAACAGTAGTCTGCTATCATGTGTTCGTCCCATCTTCCTTGAACGCTGCAATTCACCTTTATTATTATCGTAATACATTAAATTTTTCCCGAAAATATTAAACAAAACGATTCAGGGGGTGTTTTTTGGCTATAAATTTTTTTTTTGGGGGTGTACGACTTTTTTTGACCCCGGATTCGGAATCAGCGATCAAAAATACATAAGGATATACTCATCTCGTTGCTAGGTCAGAATTTTTTTTTATTTGTGGGGCTGTGTTATCAAGAGAACCTAGTGTCTTATGATGATATGCTGTGGAATTCAGCTTCATAATTTCTAAGAGTTCACATATTTGTTTGAAAATAGATGCCAAAAATTCAGTGCCCTGATCTGAAACAATTTTGTTTGGTATACCGTAGAGCAAAATAAAGATGTCTACAAAAGCTTTTGCTACTGTATAAGCTTCTTTATTTTGTAAAGGGTAAGTCTACGAATATAGTCAGTTCACATTGTAAAGTTAAAACATATCGTGTTACCTCTGGCACGATTGTTAAAAGTACCTCGATTATTATTATGACCCCTATAGTTAGAATTGTAAATTCACCCATCTGTCTTGATTTTTTGAAAAGTTATGTGAATGATTGTTCCCTCTCAAATTTTTATTATAATTTGTGGAACCACGTTTAAAACTTTTATATCCACGGGTATGAAATACCTGACCGTTATCTACATTCGGAATTTCTTCATCTTTAGCCCCTTGAATTGCGTTGGCCAAGTTGCAATAATTGCGCGCTTTAATAATAGTTCTTAAATCATTGTTTCTCAACCCCTTTGCGAAAGAATTAACAGCAGATTTTTCAGTAACTCTCCCCAACATTTTTTCGGCATTTTCATCACCTTCACTCTGAGTAATTGTCAGATCCGTTAATAACTCTTTAATCGATTTGCCAAATTGCTTAATAAATTTTGCACCCTGTTTAGCACTATTTAACTGTGTCGATAAATACAGATGTTTTTGTAATAAAGTTATTTTTCAAATCGGTGATTAGTTCCGCGTTTGAGGAATAAGTTTTATTAAGCCTAATTTTTGCACTTAAAGTTAAATTTTTCTGTAAAATATAAGTAGTCAACAAGCTTTTACTATGGGCCTCTAACATAGAATCATATAGCTCAATAGTATCGCTAAGTTACTTGGTTACAGTTTCGCTACCGTTCATAACTGGCAGCAAATTTGCCGCTGTTTTTAAATCAAATTTTTCTGACATTTTTTTCTCTGAACCTGATGAATCGGAATTTAATGGTATATTTAAACAATTTTCATCTATTTCAGATTGCGCGAGGACTCTAACCGTTCATCCAAAATTGACTCAATACCATTTAAATATTTATTACTATTATTTACATACTCCTTAATTTCATCCCTAAACTTAGCATCTAGTTCCGATTTATTGTACAAATTCTTTAAACTTTCATAATTATCCTTAAACTTATCTAATTTTTTAAACTTACGGCTTGTTACTTTACTGTCTTTTCATCTCACAACACTGGACTTATTTAAATTGCGATGAAATACAGCTAGCTCTTCTAAAAAATGTCTGAATTCCTTTACAATGTTTATACCATTTTAATAATTTCTTAATTTTACCATGTGATATATTGCTAATTAATTTTTTTCCCTAAAAACCTAAAATAACCTGCTGCTTCCTATACAATTTCTTGACTTGCTCTTATCTCGGTACGAATCTTCTTTTCTAGCCTCTTGTTGCATTTCTCATAACACTACACCATTATCACTATTACAGCCAACATTAATATCACTATTTCGATTACATTTTTTATAGAAAAGCTAGAGGTCTTTCCTATATCGTTTGTCTGTCCACCGCTATTACCAGCAACAACGACTTTTTCCTTTGTTTGACTACTTACCATTTTTACTAATTTTTAAAATAATCCATAATACCATAACTTATTATTTTTCTTCTTTATCCATTAAAACCATTATAAATTATATCCTATTCTAAACCGATTAATTTACTATTAAATGACTGTCATTTATCAGTTCAGGACTGGCAGAATCACCATGTGATATCTCTTGATATCTAGTTGAAGATTATTCAAACACATCTTGCTTTTACAAAAGTACATATATTTCTATCTGTCCCGTTATTAATCAATAATTGGTCTGGCTAGCAATACTTTAAAGCCTCAGCATAATAACAACAAATATTTTATAAATATAACAAATAACTTAACCTAGATAATTTTCATAAACTTAAACTAATAAACCAAGTTCTTTGAACCATTGGGACACACGCGCGTGTGCTACTTAATATTAATTTTTCATATTCCTCAATGTATCTAAAGAATAGCTATTTATCAAAGCTGAAAGGACAGAAATGGAGTTGGACAATATGACGTAACCATTTTCATTTTTAGATGACATGTATTCAAGTGCCTTTATAATGGCTAGTGCTTCGGCTGAAAATATTAAGGTTTCCGTGTTCAATTTAAATTTGGACTCCATATTATGCTGGGTAACTAAATAGGCACAACTAGTACCGGCGTTCGATTTAGATGCATCAGTGTATATATTACGTCTACTTTTTTTTTGGCATTAGGACTTAGTCCATACAGCCAGATGCACTTATATTAACTAAAAGGTAAACTAATGCTAACATGAAAAAATACACTGGAAAAATACAGCCTAGGGGCCTGCCTTTTGTTTTTTAAAAAAGACATCACAGGTGCGGCCACGTGTAGATTAGGAAAATAAACAAAGGTAACACAAAGGAGCAAATCTACACCTAAATTCTAACGCCGCTTCTTTGGATAAATAAAATTAAACAGTTCAAAATTTCGATTTTGATAAGATGCAACAAGGTCAGTAACTTGAATGGTGTTGGAATATTTATTTCTAGTAATTTATTGTATAGTTCATTACTTTCGTTTATGTGTTTACTACAGTTAAAGAAAATATGGTCTAAGTCATAAATTCGATGTGACAAGTCCCAGTTTATAAAGGTGTGTAGGATAACCGCCGTGTCCAAATTTTATCCTGCTGATGATAGTTATATATTTTCTAGGCAAGTTGAAGTTATCATGCCAAAATTCGTTAGGGATTTCGGGATTTATTTTACAATACCTCGTGGGGTTCGTAAAAACGAATTCTTGCCACAAGTTGGACCACTTTCTTTTGGCTTCACGTTTGTAGATATTTACACAATCATCGTAACTTAACTGGTTTGGGGTGTCTATTCCAGATGTAATACTTTCCTTAGCGATTAAGTCCATCTTTTCATTAAAGTGAATACCGCTGTGAGCTTTAACCCACATAAAAGTAACATGGCCACCATTTAATTGAAATTGGTTAATCAATGTTTTAATTTTTACAATAAATGGATTGGATGGAATATTTGGAGGATGACTGTTATTGAGAGAGATCAAAACGGACATAGAATCTGAGATGATAATATAGAATTTACCAAGATTTGCGGAGACTATATATTCCATTGCCTTGTAAATAGCAAAAGCTTCTGCTGAAAAAAATTGAAGATTCATTATTTAATTTAAGTTTTATGGAAATATTATATTGAGGAATTATATAAGCTGAACCAGTTCCATGAATTGATTTTGACGCATCTGTATATATTTGTGTACACTGTGACCACCGATCCAAATTTTTAAGAAAAATGCATTACGTCTACTTGTGTTAAATAAATATATTTGGTATTTCCTACCCTATAAGGCATAAAATGTAATTTAAAAATGATCAATAAATTTGTTAAAATGGAATGGAATAGTATTTCCTACCCTGTAAGAGGAGTTTATATCTGTTGGGTAATGTACTTATATAAAATAAAATTAACCATTTCAAAACAGTAAATTCCACATTTATTTATTTTTACATAAGGAATGCAGATAATTAAAAAATACTTCACAAAAGTTAATCATAATATTAATTAATTATTCAGACAAAATTATTAGATGAAGGATTCAGTATTTCACTTTTATATTAATCAGTCTCGGCTAGATACACCTCAACAGTAGGTACTTTATCATTAGAGATCGGACTTTTAGGTTGTTAAAATTATATAAATAGGTAGGCAAAAAGGCAAATAAATTCACGAAAAAAATGATGCGTTTTTCTTTATGTTGGTACCTGATGTAAAAGACAAATTTAGATTGTATTGTTTTATTCATGTTTATTATGTAATAATAAAGAATAATATGTAAAAAAACCACGAATATTTGAAATACAATAAGACATTTTAATTATTAATTATTATTTTGATGATACATACAGCACAATATTCGTTTTTCTAAATTCTCCTCCTTCAGTCTCTATCGCCTGTCGTACAAAATGGTCTTGTAAATCGAAAATGACGTCTCCACATCACACGATGTTACATTTGCAAATTTTTAATTGGGAATATCTGATATAGGTAGTTAATTGTGGCACTTCTGCATCCTCATCGACCAATAATTTTGAAACTTTATTTAAAAAGGTTAATCCAACATTTTTATTAATAAATTTTATTAGTTTATCGTAAGCTTTTTGACCCACTTGGCCTGGAGTTAACTTGAATAATTCGGTTACACTATTAAAGATGCCAATTGCTTGTCTAAATATACTCTAATATAGGCAAAACAGGCAAATTTCTAGTAAAATAGGAGATTTTAAAAAAATATCCTCAAAAAGGTCAAAAAAGGCAAAATCAAATAGGGCTCAAATGATTCCGAATTTTATAAAACAAATTTGTATGTTATTAAAAAGTTAATGTCTGAAAAACTGGCGATAGGTTTTTGTCTATAATCCGATTTTTATTTATCATCACTGTAATTTTAAATGAAAAAACAAAACTTTCGTTACAAATATTAATTGCATTTATGCTTATATTTATTGGATTCTCTGATTGAAAGTAAAATTAAAGTAAAAATTATTTAATGATATTATTAGCACCAGGTTTCTCGGTAAAAGTTAATTAATGAGAAAGTTTCAAAATACATTTTCAGCACAATTCCGCATTTTAAATATTTTTTGATCTGACTAACATTTTTTTGTCTTACTTTTATAAGCACCCCTACCGAATTCACTAATATTTAGTAGGGTTCTATAGTTAAGCCTGAATACCGTGGCGAACTCTGTAATAAATCAGAAAATCAAAGACACATTTTCTACTTGTTTTCTGACATAAATGATACCTATTTTCTAACATAATAATAACGCCCATCACTTTAATTAGTTTAAGACTAACGCACCCAAATATTACCTCTTCATCTTTGGCATTAGAACCATTGTTGGGTTTTAATCTGATTCACAAGCTATCACCATTCATCTCTATTCTCGGCATTTCTTCTCCAATTCCTTACTCTCATAATAGTTAAGGTGCCCGTCGGGAAAAATTTTGCTGCTACATACTCTCTCCAAACTTCGTGTATGGCTTCATTGGACCTAGTCTGACAGCATTTTCCTCTATCATTTTTTTTGTTTTTGGGGCGTTTTCCCGCTAGATTTTCCGAAACATGTCATTTTGACGGCATATAAAAAATGTATAGATACTGTTATTTTTCCAAGTAGAATAGCCTAAAAACATGAATTGAAACGTGAAAAAAATAATTGTCTGACAATAAATGTGGGTCATTGGGCGTGTCCGCTATCTCGAACATGTGGGAAAATCGACTATAAGAAAATTTATTAATAACCAGCTGATTCTCGCTGTATTAATTTATTAAGACATACAAAAACAAGTTTTCATATTGTCTGACGAAAATTATTTTCCGATTTCCCAGTCTGATGCGTCAAAGTTGTCGGTATCATGACAGCAAAAAATGTATTCATAACATTTTGTTACAAATTTTTTTGATTTTTAAATAAAATTTATAATACGATTAAAAAATTGTCTGACGGTGAAATAAAGCCTTTTAGCTGGAAATGTTAAATAAAAGGTTTTTCTATGTGGTTGTCAGGCTACGCTTGGATGTTACATTCATATGTATATATTGAGGCTATATTTATAAATAACAAGCTGATTTTTTTCAATATAGATTAATCAAAATAAATCAAATCCAATTTTTTAACTATCTGACAAAAGGTGTTTTCCAGTTTTTCAGTCTGACGCCTGGAAAATACAATTTTTTTAATGTTGTAATTTCCTTCAAATTGTCATGGTTATCTCATACTAATCATTGAAAAATCATTTTTACAGTGTCAAAAATCATAAATAAATTGCTTGAACTTCGCGCTTGAAAATATATCGTTTTATACAAGTTCACCTGTGTACATCTGTTTAGTTTCAAGACCTTTAATTTGGGCTCTGGATGAAAATTTTCGGACTAGTAGTACCGGAGATATAGCGATTTTATACTAAAAGACAATTTTTCGCTACTTTTTTCTACAAAAAGTTTTACGTATTTTTCAATATTATCGAACTTAAAACTTGGGTAAGTCGAATTCAGATAGTCTAAAAGAGTTCAAAAAATTCAAAATAAAGATTATAAAATAAGTAAGTTGAAATACCGTATCTTTTTTAACCGTCTTCTCGACTAAACGAAATTTTATTTTTTTATCGCCCTAACTTCGACGGCCGCTATTGGAAAATTATGTTTTTTTGTCAGACTCTCGTTATACCCCACTGTATTTGTCAGACACTTATATCACAAATTAAATACCTATTTTCTGCATATAATTTTCCAATGTCTGAAGGTTATGAATACATTTTTTGCTATCATGAAACCGACAACTTTGACGCGTCAGACTGGGAAATCGGAAAATAATTTTCGACAGACAATATGAAAACTTGTTTTTGTATGTTGTTTTCTTATAGTCGTTTTTCCGACATGTTCGAGATAGCGGACATGCCCAATGACCCACATTTATTGTCAGACAATTATTTTTTTCACGTTTCAATTCACGTTTTTAAGCTATTCTACTTGGAAAAATAACAGTATCTATACATTTTTTATATGCCGTCAAAATGACATGTTTCGGAAAATCTAGCGGGGAAAACGCCCCAAAAACAAAAAAAATGATAGAGGAAAATGCTGTCAGACTAGGTCCAATGAAGCCATACACGAAGTTTGGAGAGAGTATGTATCAGCAAAATTTTTCCCGACGGGCACCTTAACTATAACTTCCAGATCCTCGTTTACGTCATCTAACCCAACTTTTTCTAGATATTCCTTTGCTCTCTTTCCTGGAGGTTTTAACTACATCAATTTTGTTGCCACCTTTCTCCTCCCGTTTTCTCCATATATTCCAATCATTATATTCGTTGTATCTTAACAAACCGTACTATATCTGACACATGGTTCATCCTGATTATTTGTTTTGATTATCCAGCCGTCTTCTTCCTGCACTGGATGGAATATTTTTCTTAGTAGGTTTTTCTTGAATATTCGTCATTTTTTGTTAGGGTCTAGGATTCACAACCATGTATTATGATGGTGCTAAAAATGTTTAGCTTAGATTTTCTCTTTAGAGTTGTTCTCTTGATGAGATCCTTGCATTCATGATAGCATCTAATATTGTTTATAATTTTAGCTCTGATATCATCAGTGCTGTTATTATTTTCATTAACTAGGGTTCCAAGGTACATGAAATTTCCAACTCATTCAACTGATACTTTGCGCTGTTGAGGTTTGCCCTTTCTCATTAACGATCCTGTTGCAGTGCATTTTCGCCTTAGTCAGATTTATTTGGGGGCCTTTCTCTATGAGACTCACGATTCAGTGTGATAAACGTTTCCTGTAACCGCGTTGAATTAAGATCTATAGTTGCACGTCGTCAACGTAGGCACGTATTTCAATCCTTTTTGTGGTAATTAACCCCTGCGGATCAATATATTAGTGGCTTAAAAAAAGAAAAGGACGGTGATTGGAAGATCACACAGTGAATTTAGTACCGAATTAGAAATTGAAGACTGACAAATCGTAGTAATTCTAATAACTATTTTTGACGCTTAGTGACATTGAGAGGTAGTACAGCGTTTCAGAAACAGCTCATGAATTACTCAATGCTGAAAGGTAAAGGATTTTTTTCTGTCGGAAACAAAAAAGAAACGAGCTTAGAAAACATCTCAGTTATCATTTTGTCACAAATGTTACAAATTTAATTCCTTCTCGATCATGATATAACCATAGATTCATTAAAATCGCCCCAACACCATCCTTTTTGTTCTTTGCTAATACGTCTGCACGTAGACTATGGCGGATATTGGGAAGTCGGTTGTTATATCTCATGTGAGGAAATAGGTAGAAAAATATCTCTCTTATTTTCACATCTTGGATATTATATGATTCAGATTTCCACATTGAACCATGTGCAGGAGAAATATGTAACATAAGAACCAGAAACATAGTCAAACAGACAAACATACAAATGGTATGCCTATTCGGGTAAATATGCTATTTTTGGATAGGAAAACATCCATTTTCATGATCATCATAATTTAAATGTTTTACGATGTCAGTACTTTCTCAGATAGATAAGAAAAATAAAAATAATAATAAGTAAAGAGAAATGCGGGATAAATCAATTTTCTGATTATTATTGGAAGGTTTGATAGGACTGTAATTATATTCCTAGTAATAAAGTAAATTGAATGTCATATGTAATATCTAAATTGAATATTTTAAACTGTATTTTCTTTAACACCTCAAAGTTTATCAGGATTCATAGAATATTAATTAGTTTAGTCAAAATTTAATTTGCAATATCCACTTACATTAAACTCATTAGATTCCTTAGGACAGCATATAACTTAAAACACAATTATGTAGGAAGTGAACTTGCCGAATTTCGGCTGACACTGCAACTTACTTTATGAATATTCATAAGGGATGCATGTTATGCGGTTTCCAGAGATTTATATTAAAATTACATTTAAATTAGTCCTCAACATCAAACATAGGAATATTGACATGTTTGCAAAGCCTCCTAGGTAAACATAACCATAATATTTCCTGAAAATAGAATGGATTATACTATTAGGTAACGTTGAGCATTTAAATAACTTTAAAGTCCTAAGATCTCAAATAAAAACCGAGCTGAATAATTCTCATGCGGCCTATATCCAATTAATTGAAATTGACATAAAAATTAACCCTAATAAATTCTGGTCTTACATCCAAGCAAAAAACCGCATTTCTACTATTCCGATAATATTGACGTACAATGATGTCGCTATTGAAGGACCTCAATCATTGGTTGACAATTTTGCAGATTATATTTCTAAATCTTTTACGGCACTTAATAACAATAATAATAATAGTAACTCAATATCCCATTGAACACAATATATTACCTTTACATACCCTCTCAATTACTGAAGTAGATGTAATAGATGCAATTAAAAACTAAAGGTCAATGTGTCTATGAGACTGGATATGATACCGGCATTTCTTGTTAAGGACTGTATATCAGTATTTGCTAATTCTCTGTAATATACCGGGTGTCAATGTAAAGTGATTCACCCAATCTATTTTTATTGTTTATAGAAATAAATTGATGAAATTTTAATATGTTGTTATGCACATAATATTGCATTAGAAGACGGTATTTTCAATTTTTATGCACTTCCCGTTTCGCCGGCAATTACCTCGACTTTCTTATTTTAAGTGGAACACCCTGTATATTTTTACATTTTGGAATCTAATTCTGAATGTAACAGTATACATTTTTCTTTGTTTTTTTATTTATTTCTCTTTTTAACGAACATTTTAATTTTTAATTTAGAGTGCTATGATTTACAAAACATGTTTCTGACGGGGGTTTCTTACTATTGCAAAAATTGAATTACTGTTTTATGATAAATACTCTCTTACATAGGAGCCTTCAAAGGTGAGAAAAACTGTTCTAAAAAATGCATATTTGCCAAATCTCAAAATGGTGATTCATCACGATATTTAGAAAATAATTCTTTTTACGATTACAGTGATACCCATAACTAGGACTGGGCGATTGTCAAAAGTCATAATCGATTATCGATTATTGAAAAATAATCGATTATTTCGATTAATCGATTATAATCGATTAATCAAATAATCGATTATTCAAATAATCGATTAATCAAATAATCGATTAATCAAATGATCGATTTATCGATTATTTGATTAATCGATTAATCAAATAATCGTATAAACGAAAATCGGTTATAATCTATTAATCGTAAAAGCGATTAATCGATTATAGTCGATTTTAATCAGCCTTAATCGATTATTCGATACTCTTGCCCACCCCTAATTTACGGAGCTGTAGGATTTATGTTATTGTTATTTTCAATTTTATTTACATACTGTTTATTTATATGACTATAATACTATAACAATTGTATTAAGTAAAAAAATAGATAATGAGTATGTAGAACTGGGCGATTGTCAAAAGTCATAATCGATTATCGATTATTGAAAAATAATCGATTATTTCGAATAATCGATTATAATCTATTAATCGATTAATCAAATAATAGATTAATCAAATAATAGATTAATCGACTAATCAAACAGGTAAACGATTAATCAAATGATCGATTAATCGATTAATCAAATGATCGATTGATCGATTAATCAAATGATCGATTAACCGATTATATAAGAAGAAATAATCAAATGATCGATTAATCGATTAATCGATTATTTTTCGATTAATCGATTATTTGTCCCAGCCCTACCCATAACTTAGCATTTCCGTAAGAATTACCAGTGGAATAATTAAAATTCTCTAAACAAATATGTAGGTATTATAATGTAATTTATAAAACCCGATACAGAGAGCAGTGTGCTATGAAAACAATTATCTCGAATAAGTTATTTATTTAAAATAGCTGTCAACATAGTTATCAAGTAAACAATGGTTATACTAGCATTACAGTAAGCGTAATTTAAGTGTACTAGTCACGACAGATATTTTAAACAAATAATTTTATTTGAGATAATTGCACTGTAAATCAAAAATTAAAATTTTCGTAAAAAAAAGAAATAAATAAAAAAATCAAAGAAAAATGTATACTGTTATATTCAGATGTCACGGTAGATTCCAAAAATGTAAAAATGTACTGGGTGTTCTATTTAAAATAAGAAAGTTGGGGTAATTTACAGTGAAACCGGAAGTGCAAAAAAATTTAAAACACTATCTTTTAATGCAATTTTATGTTATAGCATATTAAAATTTCATCAATTTATTTCTATAAACAATGAAAATAGAGACGGTGAGCCACTTTTCATTACACCCGGTATAACCTAATTTTAAAGACTGCCTGTTTCCCAGAGTTATGGAAGCTGCCTCGTGTTTGTTCTGTCTCAAAAAAGGGGATAAGAATGACATGACAATTTATATACCAATTATAATAATCCTTAACTTTGCCAAACTGTTTTAAATTATACTTCATCCTATTACTTTTAGGTACATTTCTGGAAGAATATCAAATAACAACATGGCTTTATAAAGGGAAAGTTCACTGTCACAAATCTTGTAAGTAAAATACAGTACATTTCTGAAAAACTAGAGTTAAGAAGTCAAGTCGTAATTTATACCGATTTATCGAAAGCATTTGACAGACTTGACGAGGGTATTCTACTAAGTAAATTAGAATCATTTGTCTTTTTAATTCATACTTAACAAATTAGTATTAGTTCAAATATCTGGAGTACCTCAAGGTTCACTACTGAGACCCTTTTCTTTATAACGTTCATTGACAGCATTGTTTCAAATTTAAACGTGCGATTTTTATTATATGCTGACGATTTAAAGTTAATTTGTGAAATAGTATCTACATTAGATTGCGAACGTCTTCAAAGTTTGAAATACGTATCCCAAGCAACATTTTACCAACTACCGACTACTTTTTCACTAATTCCGACGTCAGAATTATTACAAATAGTAGTCGAGTAATAACTTAAATTATGTAGTTGTAATACGACGTCGAACCAAATATTGCGCCGACCTCGCAAACCTACTGCTTAAGTCTGGACGATTTACCAACGTTGATTTGCCGTTGGAAAACGACTTAATAAGGTTTGATATGTTTTCAAGTCATTATCCAACGTTGATGAGACGTTGACAACTGACCAAAATAGGTATGGTTATATTTTGAATAACTTACCAACGTTGGTTAGACGCTGACAGCTGACTAAAATAGGTATGGTTAAAATTTGAGTAACCTACCAACGTTGGGGTAGACGTTGGTGACTAACTGAATAGGTCAAGTTTGTTATGGAACACTTGCCAACGTTGGTTAGATGTTGGTTAGTGGCTTAATAGGTTTGGTCCTTTTAGTTATTAACCAACGTTGGTTAGACGTTAATGACTAACTTAAGTAGCTCCGATTAATTTTTCGGTAATACACCTACTTCTGTATAACGTTGACCGACTTGATAGGTAGCTACATTCATCTCAAGTAACATTTTACTGACTACCGACTACTTTTTTACTAATTATAAGGTCAGAATTATTACAAATATTAGTCAAGTAGCGTCTTAAATTTTATAGTTATGATACAACGTCGGAGCAACGTCGGTTGGACGTTGGTGTTAGGCTTTTGGTCCTTGGTCTAACATAACCTCAAAATTAATGTCGATAATTCAGGTATTGATAGATATTTAGTAAAGATTTATACACCAACTGCAAGAGACAGTCGATATTATCGTGATTGTTTGGAATGAACGTTAGTGTTAGTGCAGGTTTCTACACCAAAGCCTACCAAAAGTTGGTGCAGGTAAAATTATTTAACCGTGAAGTCGCTATTAGTAAAAATAGTTGCACTTATTCCCGCCTTCGCCATATTTTCTGGTTCCACAGGAAGGAAATAATAGGCGGCCATGTTGATTATGTGTACAATTATGTTAAATACACAAAATTTGCCTCTTTTTTCAAATAAAGTAAGCAAAAAAGTTTTTTATTTACTCGTAAAATTAATTAAACAATATTTCAATTGCGCTTTCTTTGGGAAAGGGACAATATTTTTTTGAAAGTAAAAAATAAAAATAGTACTTTCGTTCTTAAAATAAACATTATTCTTATGGGTTCACTATATTTTTCGACCTACTTTATATATATTTATTAATAAAATTTCTTTCGTTTCAGTTTTTACCCCACCAGATTTATTAAAATTTTATTCGAATTATTTTGTATATAATACGTACTCAATGATAAACACGCCTTATCCATTTTATATAAATAGATAGGTACGACAAATAGAATAATATACAAAATTGCTTAGTTTCACTACCTACACCCGACTTTTGTAGGTCAAATTAAGGGCAAATTTTAAATAAGGTTGGTAATAGGCTGACAACGAACTTAAGCCGACGTAAAATTTGGTGAACATTTGGTCGGTAATCACAACGACTAAAGTCGGTCCTCTACGTCGAACCGACCCATATTTTATTGACCAGATTAGTACAAATATGGGTCATCCCGACGTTTTGTGTATGTACGTCGCACACCGACTTTTAGTTGCGAACCGCAACGTCGGTTCATCGTCGGAATGTTGCTTGGGATTGGTTGTTTGGAACACAATCTACAATATACATGTTACGTCTTTGGAAAGTGTACAACGACGGTTTTTGAAATCAGTTGTGTATATACTTGATGGTGTTTATCTTCCTAGACATTATACACAATAGTTGTGGCTAGATCGTTTTGATTTAAATGAACTTGCAAAATGTAGATCCATATATAATTTATTTTTTCTTATATAAAGTTGTTAACAACATTTTCGATGGCCCGACAATTCAATAACTTTTAAAGTACCTAGAGTTTCATTTCGCCACCATAGCATTTTTGCTATACCTACAACACGAACAAATATTCTTAAAACCTCTCATAATCAAAAAAATAATTATTACCTATCAAATTGTGGAGGATAACATTGATATATTTTTCTGTAATCCAAAGTAAATAAAAATTGTCAATATTTAGTTAACTGTTTTTTTTTCTGTTTTTGACTAACAATAGTAAATAGAATGTTTAACAGTAAACGCTTTGTCTGGATTGTCTGTTGATAATAATTAATTTAAGTATATTTTTATTTATTATTTACTATTAATATGTTCACAATTAATTTATTGTTAAGTGTAGTTATTCTTTATGTATTTATTCAGGGTGGGGCAATAGTGCGTCGGACCTCGATATCTCGAGTTCTACGATAGCTAGAAATTTTTAAAAAAAAATTCAAGTAAACTAGGTAAAGAAGTCTATAACTGGAAATTATTTTCGAACATACAGGGCGAGCCAAGACGAAATTACAGGACTAAGTGCTTTTTTTTTAAATAGAATGCTATGTATATCAGTACATTTTTTGAAGCCTCTTTCTAGGCTCTATACATTCCTGTATTATTATTGGCTATCTCCCAACCACTTTGATGTAATGAATTTTTTTGTTGAAA